>VUYV01000139.1:989557-1017687 GCA_008711295.1 Anarhynchus alexandrinus | reverse complement strand
TCATTAAAGTACTTTAGTTCCTTCTAAACTCATAAGTCTCTTTTTCCTCCTCTGCCTCTCTCTTTGAAGAGGGGTAGAGGGGAGCATCTGTCAGTCCCATCTGGGGTCCCCCTAGGTCCCCAGTAGCAGATTTGGCCTAAACCGTGACACCTTGTCAGGAGCAAGCCTGGAGAGGCAAAGCAGTGCTCAGACTTGCAGGAGCAAAACCATACAGGGCTCTTCCCTTCTTTAAGGCTTACCTGGGTAACCTTCCCCAGAGCTGCACCAAGAGCATCAAGCTTGTTGAGCTTTGGTTGGACCACCCAGTATACACAGGCTGTAACGTACAGGGGAAATCCTGGGACTTCCTTCTGTCTCGGTTAGTCCTGATGTTTCTGGACCAGACAGGGTCTGTAACCAAAACGTTTGCCTCAAGCCCAGGTGGGAGACACTAAACCAAAACCCACAAGAAGCCAACAGTTGTTTCTATAGCATAACCTAATAGCAATACACTTGCCACTAATGGAAATAGCCCTAAACTAAGAGTCAGAAGACCCGCTCCTGGTGCTAAGAATAAGAGGAAGGTTATTCTCTTCGGTACACACAAGTAGAAGAGAACTTTGTGGTAATGTTCTTGCAGCCTTGTCATATGCAATTGGTTCATAAATTTATCAGTTTTAATCTTAAAATGATTTAGGTTGTTTGCCCTGTGGTCCTCCCATTGGAAGGTTATCCTGTAACCTTACTGACTTAGCATACTCTACTTTTTTCTTATTTCTAATTTAAACATACTCAAGTCCATTTCATGAAATGTTATCCATATCTCAAGCTGATCCTTTTACTGAACTAACTTTGCTCTTTTCCACATGTTTATTTCTGCAGGTAAGAGTCCAAAACCCCTCACTTCATTTGTGCTACATTAAACAAGCTGCTAATTTTCTGGGTAATTTTGCTCACTTGCCTCACCTTCTGTGACCGATTCAGCTTCCTCATTCAGGAAAAATACATAGTAAATATGAGGAAATACATGGAAAATACAAGGTAAATTATGTTAGAAGTTATTGCCAGTATAATCCACTCACCATTGGTTCTTCTGTAGGCAAATCTTTGCATAGTCCACAGAGAAAGCAACTGTCATGACCCCTATAGTTGAATCTTGGGTTCTTAATTCAAGTCAAGTTGACCTATTGTTCAGCTTAATCCTCAGTGATGACTTGTACTATTAAAAGCTTGCCCAGAGTTTAAGCATTGTGTCCCTCAGAATCATTTAGGTTGGAAAAGACCTTTAAGATCATCAAGTCCTTGGTGCATTACAGGCTTTCTCTTTTCAAAAACTACATGTAAGCAACTTGTCAGTTTGTGTATCTGTTTCTGCGTGTCCCTCCTCCACAAAGAGTCCGAAGCTGTGACAGTTCATAAGGACAGCATAAAGATCTCCAGAATCCATTCTGCAGCAGGCTTCATACCAGTATTTCATCAGCCAGTGCTAATGGCAAAGGACAGGCTAAAGACTCCTTTACTGCTTGAACACAAAATGAAAGCCTGCTTTTTTTCATTCAGCAACAGACCTGTGTTTTACCTCCTAGAAAACTAGGAATTCCTAGTTTTCTTGCCCATATTTTAGCCAAAAGAGCAGCCATCATAGAATTAGTAAATTATTCTCTCAGTGTTTAAGATTCTACATGAATGGGAGCCAAATAAACTCAAAGGTGTGTGGCATGGTGTTTCTCATGCTCATTCATCAACCAAGAACATAACAGCAAGCTTTATATTTCACTTTCTCAACAGCTGACAGCACTCTGTGATGCACCAACAAAAATATAGAAAATAATATAAAATAATTAAAGGTCTGTTCCATTGGTACACTGAACTAACACAGTTGTCACAACAGTTTCTCTGGTCAGCAGCACACAAGAAGAACAATGTGGTCAGCATTATATCTGGCCACCCATGACATCCCCCCGCCCCATCCTGAAGATTCAGGTACCCACTTACAGGGTGGGGTTTTTTAGTGATAGAACTTCAGATGTAAATCCAAAGCAAAGTTTAATTAGACACTTTCTTTCTATCACTCAGTACTAACCAGTAGAATTAAAATGAAATGTATTTCACAGCCGATATGAATATCTGAACAAACTCTCAAGAAATTACAGGAAATCCTTATTATTCATGGGGAGTAGAGCAAATGGTCCAGTAACAGGAGGGGTTATTTCAGAATAAGGTTACAGATTAATAACCTACTGGGTTATTAATCAACTGGGCAGGAAGGGGAAGAGAGAAGCTAATACTTACCAAAGAGCAATTATGAAAAAATGGGCCAAACCCATGCAACATTCCAGAAACAGATTCTAATTCTTTCCAGAGAAGAAAGAGTTTGGATCAGACGGAGTGAAGGTTTCTGCACGGCAGTAAAAGTCTGTGTTCCTTATCTCCTGATCTGTGGCCCTGTTTCAGGAATAGTCTACCAGCACACTCAAAGCAGGCATAAGGGACTAATTTTTTGCCTTATAATCAAATTTACAACAGTTACTATTTCTTGTTCTTTTTCCATTATTGAATCTTCATATTCCATACCGAAGTAATAACCATAAATACAGCAAAGTAATAAAATATTTTGTTTTCAATCTGATAAAGCACATACACTTCCCTCACCTATCTGAAAATCCTGGTATTAAAATATCCACCTCTCCTTTTAGCATAAGCTGGAAGTTCTTACCAGAAAATGGTGCTGTAAAAAGTGAAATATAATAAAAACACTAAAGTGACTCGATTCTATTCTATTTAGTCACGGTGTAAATATTAGAAAATAAGGTGAAGTCTCACTGCTTTGGAGGTGAGGAATTAATTTTTATGTTGGTTTTCTCAACAAACTCAGGTGATGCCTAAGGAATCTCTCTTTTAAAATTCTAATCTGTAAAATCTAATTATAACCCGTAAAATGTCAATTTTCTATGTATATATTTATATATATATTAAAATATTGAAATACATTGAAAAAACAGTATTCCAAACCTGAAAACTTGTAGTTTAGGCACATAGAGTTTCATTCATCTTTACAGACTAGTCTTAGACTACATGAACCATGATGAAAACTGACAGAATGATTCCCACAATGCACTATGACAGCTTGGCAAAAGAAAATGGTGAAATATCAGGGAAAATGTAGTTCAGCACAGTGAGAGCAATGCAAAATATATAGCTGTTTCTTATCACACTCAGAAAATTTCTAAGGAAATTGAGCTTTTTTCCTAAGCAAGGTTAAGGGACAATAACTCCTTCTTCAACAAATAGGTTGTAGAACTTCCATGCTGTAGACAGTAAAGTGGTATTCTCTCATGTCTTTTCTTCTGAAATACTTCATACAGTCTGGTTCTAAACATTTGGATGAGCAGACTGTTCTCAGCATTAAATATTTCAATGGATTACTCTTGTATTTCAAATAACTGATGGGTCTGTAAATTGGGTGTATTAAAAGGACACCAAAGCCTGGCTATGGATTACTGAGTGGAGTTGAATATTCAACAGTTTTTGAATGTACGGCTACTGTTCTTTTTCTCTTCTTTTTAATTAGTAATGAAGTGAGTGTAGATTTGTGAATTCTCGGCAATGAACATTTTCTCTCTTTGCATCTGTTCTCCATTCCCCCAAAAAAAAAACCCAGTCTGCCTACAACAAACCCACATTTCCTCTCAAAGAAGAAAAAGTATTTATTCTTACATGCTTAGTAGGGTATAAATCCATTTTTTGATGGTTTTGGTTTGCATTTTATGCCCAAATACAAAATTCTAATATACTGATGTACTGATGTTATTGCTACATGAGTAGTGAGCTATTTTATGAACAAATGTGAAATTGAATGACCTTATTATTACTCTATAGTAACATAAGAAGCCATGTCAGTTCAGAATGTTTATAATAATTGAAAAACATATTAGGTATCTGGCACTGGTTTAGAAAACCCTTTTGCTAAGCTCAGAAATACAGAAGTACTTGTAGGACTGTTAAAAAGAAGAATACTTTCTTTACAGGCTATTTAAGTTATTTTAAAGCTGAATGACTTTAACATATAAGTAGAAGTGATGTAAACCACTTGAAAAAGAAATTCAACTTGTATTAAAATCTAATAGAAATAAATCAGTATCTCAGAAAATGAAGGAAAGAAAAGGAAGTATTACAACCTATATTCTTAAAATTGACCAGAGAAAGGAAAAGGCAACATAACCATGAAGATAAAGATTTGCAATTCTATTGAAAGTATGAACATACTCTTTACTAACAGAATGCAGTCGGGACTACTTCATAAAATGGTGATATCCATGCAAGAATGAGAGCAGCCATTTGGAAACTAAAGCAACTAAAACAGAGCACTTCACATCTCTGGATTGTGATTAAAAAAAGAAATCATTGCATTTGGCCTAATAACTCTGGTAACTACTTGTTTAATACCTAATAAACCATCCCTTAGGCCAGAGAACTCCTGTAATAAGGAAGAAATGGTCCAAGACAGCATTTCAGGGCAAGAGTATTTTGTTCTCACACAATATTTTGACTTCTGCCCAAAACTTTAGGCTATCAGAGGTTGGAGTTTTTTTCCCCTTTGTCTTCCTTCAGAAACCATTACAGATATTCATTAAGCTATTTTCAATCCATGTTAGAAACAGGAGTCAGGGATATGCCTGGGTAGAGACAGGTAGACGCATTTGCCAAGAGTGCAATGCCTGCAGCTAGATGAAAGTGTAAAATGGACTATGGGATTAGGAAAACTTGGCTGGAATTGGCAAGAGCTCCCACAAGAATTAAATTCCTGGGGTAGAGGGAGTGTTGCAGAAAGAAGAGAGGTGAAAAGCCTTGAAGTGAGTTGTGTGCTTAACTGGGAGAGCAAGAGCTAGAGATGGAGAAAGAGGAACTGACCTGAAAAAGTAAAGGAACAAAGATGCTGTCCTGGTTTGGAGTAAAACCAAACCAATTTTCTGTTCAGTAATTTTATTTTGCAGCTAAGACTCTTCTAACTAACTGAACTCTCTGAAATTAAGCAGCATATTGTGGAGACACTGTTCATTCTTAGAGCGATAAGACCTGACTATTTGTAATTTATGCCAAGGAATGGTATGCAGAGAGGCTCCTGCTTATACTTACTGCTATACCAACCAATGCCAGATAGCTTTGTTATTTGTCCTATTGGAGTGTCGGCAGTGGCAGAGCGTAGAGGGATCACACGTGCAGGGAGGAGCAGACAGGACAGGTGACCCAAAACTGACCAACAGGGTGTTCCATCCCATCTGCCTCATGCTCAGTATAAAAGCTGAGGGATCAAAGGGTCAGCTCTCTTTCTTCAATGGCCGGTGTCTGAGGAGGACTCTGTCTGTTTGTCTGCCTTTGATTCTGATCCATGTATTCCTGAACCCAGATGCAGAATCCTGTTCCCATCCATTGCTGTGTCCTATCTGGGACTTTCCCAGTGCTTGATGGTAACATGATCATCATCCCAGGAGCTCAATACTGGTTTTGTATATATTGTATACATTTCATTATTTTCTCTTTATATTGTTATTAATGTTTCATTAAAGTAGTTTCGTTCCTTCTGAACTCACAAGTCTCTTTCTCCCTCTCCCCCTCCTCTCCTTGAAGAGAGAGGTGGGGGAGAGCATCTATCTCTCGACTCAGTGACCAGTCCAGCCCAAACGATGACAGACGCCTTGTAGGAATAAGCAAATTCTCCATTAGGTTTGTGTGGTGGTTTGGCCTCAGCCAGCAGCAAAGAACCACGCAGCTGCTCACTCCACTCCCACAGCCGTGGGAGAAATCGGCAGAAAAAGGCAAAACTCGTGGGTTGAAATAGTGCAATTTTAACAGAACAGCAAAAGGGAACAGGAAAGAAAAACAGTGACACCGATAAAGGGATATACAGATGTGATTACAGTACCTCCACACAGCACACCCACAACCACCCCCAAGCAGCAACTGACCACCCCCTTCCCCAGCTCAGCCTCTTATAGCTCGGGCATGGTCACGTGGTATGGAATACCCGCCCCCTGCCGGCTCCTTGGGGGAATTAACCCCATCCCTGCCGGAACCAGGACAGTTTGTTAGAAAGAGAAGGTCTTGGAAAGTCTTCAGTAGAGAGAGATGCAGGGGATGTAAAATCCCAGGTTAGTAAATACTGGAAGAAGCCAGGGCAGAAGAAAGAGGTTTCAGGGCTCTGAGTCACTATAGGTCACTTATTTCAAAGCACTCTGGACCTGAATATTTCTACCGGGCTTGGTTGGGAGTTTGAGTAAACCCACAGAAACTGCTGTATTTTCTGTGTCCATTCCATATCTTCATGTATGGAACTCCTATAAAGCCTGGGGTTTTTGTTGGTTTTGTTTTCTCAGTACGAGAAAGCTTCATTTCTGTTCAATAGTTTTAATTGTAATTACAGTGGAATCCAGGTTGATTTATGAAAATCAGAATGCATTTAGTTTTCATTACTAAATGCTATATTTCCCATTACTGGCTTCAATCGTTGTAGCTGTGTTCTATACTTCTTAAATTACTCCTTTTAACTACAAATCAAACTTAAATGACACTTTAACAGCAGTGAAAGGGTACTAGAATGATGCATAAATAAAGTGCTCTGAAAGAAGGTACAGTGATTGATATGTGTCAAAGTAATGGTTCAAAGGATAATCTTTCTCTAAGTATTTGATTCACACTCAAGAAAGTTTACAAACCTTTGATTTGCATTTCCTTGTCTCTTGGCTTCATCCTAAAATTATACTATTGAGCCCCTTTACTCACCAGAGTATTTCACATAGTATATAAATACCGGCTTCCCTGTGTTTCTTTGGGAATACTTCTCTTTCTTTTTTTCTGTGATTAGTTGGGTTTTTTTGTTTGTTTGTTTTGTTTTGTATTGGTTTTTAATATAAATAGAAGAAAAGAATTCATTTATATCCCACTGGCAAAGGCAAATCTTTTTATAGAAGAAACATTTCTAACTTAATGAATTAATAGTTCTAGCTCAAGAAAACTACAAAGGTATTAGAAACGAAAGAGCTTAGAAGCTTGATTGAATTTATAACTGAGTAAATGCAAGCTTGGTGGAACCTGAAGACAGCTGCAACTAATTGCATTATTCATGACAGGCAAACACAAAGCAGTTACACAGAACATGGAGTTAAAGAGAACAGAATACAGTTTTTCAGCTTCATGTATGCTTAGATGTTAAAGCTTCATTATCTGGGTGGATCTTTTGGAGTTATTTGTACAGATACTACTTAGGCCTGTTGACCTTCCTCACTTGCTAACAACGCTAGGTTTTGTTCAGTGTGTCTTAATAACAAGACCTTTCTAGTCCTTTTGCCTTCCCAAAGGAAAAAGGCAGAAGTGGAACTATTTTTAAACCATTTGGATTGACAGACAATTAAAAAAAAATGGTGTTGGTTAAGGCAGTCACTATCATTTTAGTGTTAAAGTACCTAAAGCAATAAAGGCTAGGTAAAGCTACGGTTAATGTTCTTGGCCACACAATTCGATAACAAACGTAGAGTGGAGTTCAACCAGGTTTTCCATAACATTAAATGGCCAATGCTGCAACTGAATTAGGGCATTTTGAGGTAAAATATTGGTAGATCTGGGAATCAATTGGAAATATGCTGACATACCAGTGGAAAACAACAATCGTAAAAATAATTTTAAAAAAAAGGTTTTAAAATGTTTGAGTTTAACTTGAAAAAGGTCCTAGGTTCTATTCTTACTTTTTGCTGGCATAGATCAAGCCTACTGCTATAAAATGCTTATAACAATGTGAAAAAATAGCTGCCTTAAAGTGGCTGTGCAGTGGAAGGAAGCTTCACACAATTCAGGATTGTAGTTCTGTGTGATCCCTTTTGTGCTTACCTGCATTGATGGGCAGAGAGGGGATGAGAAGGAGTCTGAACTGTGGGGTCTGTGCCATCCTCTAAGTTGGAACTAAGCAGCTCTTTCGTCAGTTACAAGTTACACCCTCCTAACAAGACCTGTGGTTAGGTCAGAGTCTCGTTCAGTTCAGTGTTAGAATGCAATCGCCTGTGCAGACTGCCTCATCCCTCACTTTGGACTCAAAGGCTCAGACATTCCCAAAATACATATTTCAGTGGATTTTTTAATGAGTATAATCCAATAAGAGTATGGGTTTATTATGTAGTTTTCTATCACATGCAAGATACATCTTGGGTACACACTGTGGTAAAACAAGAGAGGTCACAGATTGTTTTCCTTTGCAGGTCAACCTTCATCAAAGCAGGACTGGGGGTTTGGTTTGGGTTTGGTTTTTTTTTCCTACCGCTGAATTGTACTTCAAACAGATCTAACAAATCTGATTTATGTTTTCACATGAAATCAATAAACTCAGTTAAAACACATGTCTTCATATTGTGTGCCCTTTGGCATTATATCACTACATTCCAGGATTTTCTTACATGAAATAACTGTATGTGTAAGAAACTAAAGATCTTCTAGATACAAGGAATGAGATCCTCCATTTGCATCAAGCTTAACTATATAATGGACAATTTAGACACTTAATACAAGTAGAAATCTAAGCATCATATGGCTACATCTGCATGGGCAAATATTGGTCAGGAGAATGTCTGTAGCGTGAAACAGTTGTGCTGAGAATAAGATAACCACATTAAATGTGCTTCAAATATTTCTGCTAAAGATTAGCACTGGACTAGTACAAAGCTAATGAACTGAACAACCACTAATAGCTGGAATGTAGTTTCAAGTTGAGTTTCATCCAAATGAAATCCAGTTTGTACACTCCCATACCACACTCTCACAAACCAAAGCACAGTAATCTTTGATAATTGGTATCGGGAGATTTGCTTCAGAAGTGCATTTCTGATGCAATGCAGATGTATCTACAGGGCTGCCATGAAGGATCTATTCTACCCTTCCTTGAGGCAATAAAAACCCCAGTATATTGGCCAAAATGGAAACTGTGGCCTGAGGATTTGCTTCTCCTGTGTCTGAGGAATCTTACAACGGACATGTTGTGTCCCTAAAAATGTCCTTTCAGCTTCAGAGAATGATCTTTCTAGGAGCTTCATGAGCCATAGGCTGCATCCATTTAACTGATGTTTTTTCGTGAATTTTCAGGATGAGTTTTCTGTTGTGCATAAATGCAAATGAATACACCAAAGCATCTGGGAAAATATATGTCTTTTTACAATGCATTAATAATTTATATAAGGTTTCAGCAATTCCAAAGCCATGAAAAATCTAGGCCTATCTACACATTCTAGTAAATATTACAGAATGAAAATTAAAATATTACAAGATGGAAATTAACATCTACTGAAACAAGTACCATGACATTGCTCTCCATTCTCATGGGAGTTGTTTGGGTTTTTTTCCTGCTGCTCGGTGCCCTACAGCTAGTTGTTTCCATTTACAAGTCTCAGTGTGATAAATCAGAGCCTTTCAAATTGAGCTGCTATACAGTGCTGTCAGCACGCATCTCTCTCAGCAAAAAAATTGTAGATATTCGAGATGCATCCCAGATTAAATAAACCACCACTTGTAAGTTCACATTTTCCTACATAGGTGTGTTACTTCAATATTCTGATCCTTGCAGTTAAATCAAATAATAATTCCACTATAAAACAATGGTCAGAATATACACAGGAACATGAATTCATACAAATTCCAAAGATGATGTGATTCACCTATTATTTCACTCTCTGTTAGTTACAAGTACTAATATTGTCTTGTTTCAGACTTAATGGAATGGTGTATTTAATTTGGATCTTTCAAAGAAGATTCTGGTATACAGTTAAATCCCATAAATGCCATCCTGATTAGGAATTTTTTCTATGAACCAGGACCCCACTGTTATCAATACCTCAGGAAAGGCACTGGTATATAGCATGATGATACAAGTCACCAGGATGCTGCAGGTCAGCGGGATACTACAGAGTGTTTGGAAGTGGTTCATTCATGATGATAGGAAAGCTAGGCTTCTCAGTGGTTTCTTTGATGACAACAGGGTGCTAACATGCACGACATGCCCATAATTCCCTTACATTCTGCTTGGTTTCAACAGTGAGATGGGAACAAAGTAACATAAGTAGTGCTAACAGAAGTTTTACGTAGTCACAGCATAATAGCCTCGCAAACAACATTTATGAGCATACATATGCATATGTATGCATATATATGATATATGAGTGACTGTAACATAAAAGTTTTGATAATTCTTGATGTACAATCTTCCACTATCTGGACACTGATCATGCTGTTACACAAATATGTACAGCATAAAGGGACTCCAAAGATGTGCTGTTCTCTCCAGTTTGCATAACCCATCCCTCCAAATATCACATTTACATTTCCTGCAGATGTGACTACAATATTTACTATTTTACTCTTCTTATACATAGGCAACTGAGCATATGTGCTCAAAGTGAGATTTCTGTTGAGGCAATATCATGTATGTTTTGCTACTTGGATTACCTGTAACATGTCTACTAGGATTAAAATTATGCTTCTGCTTCATTTGTAAACTGGAAGCAGTTAGTAAATAAGTCATTCAAAACTTCTTTAGAGCTGCTGATTTTTTTTTACTTAAGGTTTTAAGAGGTAAGTAATGAACCTCCTCCTCTCACATATTCCCTGTGCGTGGTGCTTTGTTGCAACCACAGTCCTGGCAGTTATTCAAGCCTGGTCACATTTATTCCTGGTAACATACCAGCACGTATCTGTCACTGTTACTTTCTTCTTTTCCCCTGTGATCACCTATTCTGACTAACAATTCCCCAGTTCTCTATTTATTTTGAAATGTACCTGCTGTCAAAATGACTTAAGACTTTACTAACAAATGCTGTGTTTGTTTTTGAAATGTATGAAAGGCAGTTCATACAGAAGAGAGTCTGCACTGTCATTCCTGAAGTCTCAATTTTGTCTGATTCCCAAGTAAAAGGCTTTTTAAAGAATTATAATTATCATGACTGGCAAAATATTAATTGATTGGGGGAATTAATACTAAGTAATACAAATAGCTGATTTTAATTAAGCTTTTCTGAATCATTACATGTTATACATTGAAAGATTTGGGTTTAGGTGAATTGGAATTCAAGAAGTGTTATTGCCTGTGATAATGCTTTCTAAACTTCTTCAATTTATTCTGTTCCTTCTCTTGCATGAAACAGCTGCTCAAGGAAGTGAGCGTGTTTTCCTAGGTGTTGTGTACTGTGGTGCATCCATATATAATAAGTTATTAATATTAATCCATTTTTTAAAAACAGAATCATACCACCTAAGTTTTTCGGCTGAATTAATCTCTGTCATGTGTTTTTTTCTTCTCTAGTATCCATACGCAAATGGTAAACTAGTTTCTGTGTCTGCTATTTACCCTGATCCAGAAAGTAAGATGCTAGCAAAAGGCATGTGGCTTAAATTAAAAAAGGCTCAATTCATCAGCTTTTAGAAGACTACTCTTCAGTGAAAAACCTCACAGCATATAGCCTGTGCTAAACTCTACAAGTAAATTTTTCCAGAAGAGTATGTTTTCTACTCATGTCAAAGGTCTCGACTTCGCCACCAAAACAACTGGCCAGAAATGTCAGGTGAGCCTGATTTTGGAGATCACCCCAAAGAACTGAACTGACAGGACGATTAAGCTCTTAATAGGTGCTAAACTAGTTTCTTCATGGCTACCTAAATTCGAATCTATGATAGTACCAAACTTAATGCAGGGTAATTATATTCTAGAGGGACGTTGTAAGACTCATTGTCAATACCAGATGAAGATAGGTATTTCTTTGAAAAAGCCTTGCATATTTACTTCCTCCTGCCTTTAGTGTATGTATTCCCTTTTGTGTGGAAAAGAGCTGCTTTGGGGGGTGTTTTCATCTGTACTTCTCACTCTGCCAAGGTGGGAACGTGACACCATGTTTATTCCTATAATTTTAAATGGAATCTATCTAACTAAACACTTAAATGAATCAAAAAGACTACGCAATATACCTGCACTGGCAGAGCATGTTAGCTCCACATGGAAGTTTATAATATTTAAGTACTATTTATACACAGCAGAAAAGGAAGCTCTGAAGATAAATATCTATATAAGTACAATGAGTATTTTACACTCTCAAACCACAGTAGTTTGAATTGAAGCCACATACTAGGAGTATTTCCCTGTAGTATACTCAAAATAAAAGTACTAGCAATATTTGTACTAAAAATATATCTTTGCATTTGCTTTATGATGGGAATGAAGGTAGGAGTAAGCAAAAAAAGAAACCGTAATTCAGTTCACAAAAGCAGTCCCCTTTTTCCATCAGTCTCCTAACATACCTAATGATCAATTACAGAATCACAGAATCACAGAATTTTCAGAGTTGGAAGGGACCTCTATAGATCATCTAGTCCAACTCCCCTGCTAAAGCAGGATTGCCTAGAGCACATTACTCAGGACTGCATCCAGGCGGGTCTTGAAAATCTCCAGAGAAGGGGACTCCACAACCTCCCTGGGCAGCCTGTTCCAGTGCTCTGTCACCCTAACTGTAAAGAAGTTTTTCCGTGTGTTGGAACGGAACTTCCTATGTTCCAACTTATGCCCATTGCCCCTCGTCCTGTCATTGGGAACCACTGAAAAGAGTCTGGCTCCATCCTCCTTCAACCCACCCTTTAGATATTTATAAGCAGTAATAAGGTCTCCCCTCAGCCTTCTCTTCTCTAGGCTAAAGAGTCCCAGCTCTCTCAGCCTTTCCTCATAAGGAAAGCCTTTTCCTCATAAGGGAGATGCTCCAATCCCTCAATCATCTTGGTTGCCCTGAGTAAAAATAAAATTATGAATTAAACTCTTTACAAGTAGTTCTACATTATAAGTGTGTTTTCCATGATTAACTTTCAGAGGAAATAATTTACCAAATGGAAACATTGTCCTTTGTATTTTGGCATAGATTTTGCTGGGAAGGTTAAGGAATGAAAACATATTGGAGTTCCATGTTATCGTTTCCCTTTCCATATATCGTTTTTTGGAGTGAAATTTATAGTAGAATCTCAACACACTCTTTCGAGGGTAAGCTTAGCTTATAATAAGAGGAGTAACTGATTAATCTATGGCAACACTGTCTGAGTATAACAGACTAAAATGAAGATCTCACTGAGAAAAGTCAGGAGTTTTTTTCATACTTGAGAGCTATTCTATGTTGCTTCCTCTTAAGAGAAACAACTTGAAGTCACACAATTTGTACTTCCAACTAAAGTTTACATAGTGAATGGCAAGTGTAAATCTGAATATCTGTGCTTCAAATTTCCTGGCTTGTCCCCGAAAAGGCAGGCTCTGACCAAACGTTCTTTTTCAAGGCTGTGCTGATTTGTTCTAAACGAGAAAATTCAGAAGGTGTTAGTCTGACAACAGTAGCATCTAACAGTGAGGAAACACTATTTCCAAAAATCGCAGCCTAATGCAATTTGTTACACAAGTTGACTTCTGTAATAAGAATAGTATTTTTTATTAAAAATAAACAGTAAAAGGAGGTCATTTTGGCTTCAGATGGACCGCCAGAAAAACATCTGTAGTGAAATTCTTTTTTTTCCCCATAAGCAGTAATTACTTTGACATTTCATGGAGAAATGACAGTCAAGAGTTGCACATATGTTTCTAAAACAATAGCAGTTTTTGCATGAAAAGTTAGGTGCTGCTTTTGTACAGCTCTGCCAACTTGATGTTATGATCCATGGAGAAGTTTCTAAAATATGTGTAGAATATTTGTGTTGAATTAAGGCACTTTCTGGTTGCCTGCAAAAGAGTAATTCCCTGCCTCTACCATCACTTGCTATCTGTATCAGAAGTAGAGAGCAAAGGGACAACATTTTCTGCAGGTCTATCACTCACCCTGGGCAGACATGAGAGCAGGCAGGCAGAAATTGGGATGGGGATGAATTCTAGCAGCAGGATCCAATGTAAAAAACCCCAAAATAGTCTGTGATAGGTAAGAATCAGTTGACAATATATCCTGTGGAGCAAAAGGGAAGAAGACAGAATGGAAGGCAGGGGAAGAAACCTTAATTCTAACCTGATTCTGTGTTTCTTCCTTGCAATGCGTTGACTCAATGTAGGACTCATTAAGTTCAGAATTAACATCTCCTGTTTGCAACAGGTAGTACATACACTTTACATATGCCCCTAACAATTAAATTCTGAAAAATACAAATGGTATTAGTCAAAATTTAAGAGATAAGGAATTTGGTGCATCCTAGGAGTTTTTAAGAAGACTTTTTCTACACTTTGGGATTTCATCATATTTCACCCGCACATTCCATCACTGGAGACAGTGTGCACCACCAAAGAAGTCCTTTAAATACATTTATCAAAATGAATGTATTATGATGCTATCTTCATGTTCTTAACCTTTAAGAATGAAAATTATTATAGAAAAGTTCTCTGTGTTTTATTCAGTGGATGTTTGAGGGCCAATGGATAGTCAGATGAGACAATGGATAAGCCCAGAAGAAGGCTTTCCAGAGATGAAGGTGTACATTAAAAATAATGCAAGCTTCAGAGAAAAGCAGAATTCATATCAGTGGACCATTTCTTTTTGTACCCAAAAGTGTATCTACTGGTTTAAAATCGCATTTCAGGACCAGTTTCTTATTATCTACAACTCTAAAGTAATTTAGTTGTGAATACATGCTACCTTGAGTATCTTTTTGTCTTAAATATAACCGATGACAATATTCATAGATCACTAATAATTTTCTCTGTTTTCAAACAGTGTAGTCTGGTCAGTCTGAACAATCGGGACTGATTAGCATAGCAAGCTCTATCACTTTGAAGTGAATGTTTTATAACACTTCATAACACATTTACAAAAAAAAAGAGGAAATTTTGAAGTGATAAAAACTAGGCAGCACTCAGCATTTCTGCATAAACACATCAACATATATATACTGTGTTAAAAACCCTGTGTATAAGGATTTCCTGAAGTCCTTGAGGGTGGTAATAATGCATGCAGGAATCCAACTCCTAATTAATTTAGTTTTTATTGAAGTTATTTAAAAGTGAGAACAGCAGAATTCTTTAAACAATCTGACCTTAAAATAAGAGAGAAATTCCCTACTGGCATTTTTGTTTATTGTAACAGAACCTGTTCTGCTCAGTTGATTTCATTACCTTTTCTATAATGGGATGCTGGAATGTATTCCAACATAACAAGATTATATAGATAACGCATTAGTCATCAAATGCGGTTTCTATCTGTCTTCTGTGTGGAGTATAGGAATTCTGCCTGTATAAGAATCAGAGTTTTAATCATCTGTCTCTAAAATTCAGTATGGCAAAAGCAAATGAACAGCAGAATTACAAGTAGAAAGAGTAAATAAAAGAAAGAAATGCCACATGAGGACAAAAGAAAAGGAACATGTGGAAGGAGTGTTTTAGTCACATGCTGTATGACAAAAAACTGACTGCAACTACAATGACAAATTTGCTGAGCAGATAACTACCAGTGTTCTCAATAGCAAATGCCGGACAATTAATCTTTGCACAATTAAGCAGTTTTCATGTATTTGACTCAATTGTCAGGTATGACTGTCTCTGAGACAAGTGAGAAGATTTTTTTGCTAGCAAAATCCATCAGATTTGCTTTCTTACTAGGTCCAAATTATTTTCCAAAAGGAAAACATGGACACAAATATAGAGATATGTCAAAGACTACAGCAGGTTTAAATTCCTTTAAATGAATCTGACACCTTTCCTGGTCCCTATGACCTCATCATCCTTTTAGATTTCACTTGACTAATTTCCTTAAAACCCCTCCTGGATTTTTGATCTCTACATCATAAATGAGAAGAGTAGAGAAAATTCTATCTGTAGTTGAAGTCAACAGCAAAATTCCAGGTTGAGTTTACATGATGAAAGAAACCTGTCATCTTATGGCTACTAAAGCCCATATTTTATTTCTCAGCTTGCTTGATCTAAGAATGCAAAGCAACACACACTTAATAGAAGTCTTACCTTTTCTGTGTTATACCCTCATCATGGGGTTTTGGAGGCATTTTTCTCCATCAAGTGTCTTTGGTGGCGCGTTTGTCATCGATGTCAAAATGGATTAAGTTATCAGAAACTTTTGTATCCGAGACCTATGCTCACACAAAAGCTACAAAGACACTCTTAATTGTCGACTTTATTTTCATATTTACAGGTCATGTCTTGGAGACTAATAGACAGCTTTAAAATTCCACTCTTACCTGCTTTTTTTTTTCTAAAAAATACCCCCAAAAAACAATAGAGCAAAAACAGAACCATAGCTTTAAAAACACATTATAATGCATTTTAAATTCCCAAACATATTAACCTCAGATTTGATACTCCGAAAATGCCCCATAGACATTTGTTCTGAAGTCTCGCATTTCTACATGCTCAGGCTACAGCACACTAATACAAATGAGCTTCTTGATAGAATTTATGAGTGTGTCCAATCTTATAGCTTAAATTACCTACAAGCTTTTGATTTTTTGTCCATGAACATGTATAAAACTTTCTCCGTACTAGAACATTTCATAAGTCCTTTCCATAGTAACAAAGTCATAAAAATATTTTTAATTGGGAAAAAAACTAACTTTGCCACACTTATTTGAATGGTATCCCAATTGTTGTTACTAACCACATTTAAGTAAAACACACTAAACAGTGAGATGAAGTTGCTTCTTGGATTAGAAGTCAATTCCAGCACTTAGTTCAGCTGCTATTTCCTGGTTTTGTATTTCTTTGTAGTTCAATAGTATTAAACCATAATTCCTGTAATTCTTACCTGCATATTATGCACGCACAGTTATATTTCATAAGCAATAAAAAACCTTGATTCAAAATTTGAGCTGACGTAGATTTGCCTAAACACAATTGACATATGATGTTGTTTCTAGTTCTGTCTTGCCCCTACAGAAATCATTCTCCAGAATTGATGATACTCACCTTCAGCCACTGACGCTAGCTGGTTTGTCTTCTGAAGATCACCTTGTATTAAGAAAGATGAGCTCCTCCTGAAAAAAAGGGGTAAGAGCAGGGACTAATTTTGCACCTCTGAATCTTTCTGTGGCTGAATTTGTTTTCTCTCCCTCTCTCTTAATTGATCATGGTTTCCTAACTAGGCCATTTCAGTTAAGTGCCAAGGGCTATGTAGCACGCACACTTCAGAATAACTTTCTCATTAAAACATCAGAGGACAAAGGCTCAAGGAGAATTTGCAATCAATATTCCATATTGTCTTTTACAACTCTTTCCTTCAGCAGCCGTTCCTGGCACTGTATTCCTTTGCAGATCCTTTCACACAAAGGAAACAGGAGACATGTAGACCTACATAAAACTCAATTTCACCAAAGAATGGTGTTTGTTTCTAAAAGTGTAATTATTTTATGCAGCACAAGCTGGAAGTGAAGGCAATAAGAGTTTATTAGAGAAAATTCTGAAACTTTAATGGTCTTTTTAGTCATTCCATACTCCGGTAATGTTTCAGGGAGGATTACCTTCTTGGAAAGGCTCTGTAGTTTAAAATAAGTGAAGACATAAGGATGTGTATTTTTGATTGTTAATTCTACTCACCTACCTTTATTGGTTTCCTACTGAGTAGCTAGTTAACAATGATCTATAGACAGATTTTTTTAGAATACCTATAAACAAAAGAAAACTAAGGTACTTTATGAGATGGTTCCCACACCATCTGCTACACTGCTTTGAGTGAAATGACAGTATGAAAGAGTTCAACAGAAATGATGTAGCAGATGGCCTTGAGATAAAATTATGACACTTAAGCTTTATTTTTGTTTTCTTTTTACTTACTACTGAAGAGAACACAAGAAGATAAACCCCAAATTCTATTAGACTATGATAAAATTATTTGGAACTATAAAGTAAACCAGAAGAAAAGTCTCAAAAATGCAGCCTGGAAATCCACTATAATGTAAGGGGTGAAAAAACAGCATCCTAGAGTAATAGAAATGGTTAAGATCACCATGTTAGTGAACATCTCCCTTTATCCTTCTTTCAACCTTATCTAAGGTTGGCTTTTTAGCTGTCCTCCCAAATAAACATACCGTTACTGGTGCAAGAATTTTCTGTTTCTTAATCCAGTGTTCTTTCCTCTACATATTCCTGAAATTGTCAGTGAACTTCATCTTAATCAGACACCTCACATAACTTCTGACCTAGAGTTTGGGAACAAAATGAATAGTAGCCAAAAATATATCTATTTTGCCAGTCATTGCTTTCTTTCCTTCAGGACATAAGGAGTATCACAGTGACCTGTTCCCAAAATTCTGTGTAATCTGTATGGTTCTAGTGTGATGCTTCCTCTATTGGTGATTCAGTTCATTCCCAGCAACTGGATTAGCAACCTTCAAATAGTCTTTTCATAAAATCAGGCCTCATAAATCATTATGATTTACAAATGAAACCTGAAAAATTACTTGCAAGGGAAGAATAAATAAATGAATAAATAAATAAAAGAAGTTATTATGCTACTTGTAGAGGAGCTTGAATCAGATCAATTGTGACAAACATCAGTTGAGTTTTTACATTAGAATAGAAACTTTCCTTTACTATTGCTTTTTGCAACACCATCAGCAGTAAATTTGTTTCAGTTGGTAGACAGTTAGGTGCATTCCAGGTCTCTCTGAGCATTACCTCCTATTACAAAACTCTTTCATCTTATTTTGTAGACAGAATGCCAATGTATTTTACACCTGGTTCTACATTGTACAGCATAATTCATGGTGGAGCAAGAGCAGCCTGTTTATGAAATTCAAGTTGCAGAATCAGCTACTAAACTACTTTGTAGTTCCCAAGATAAACAGAAGCAAAAAGAAAGCGATAAAACTGTACTGGCTAGAATGCAGTTGTATTTATTTCCATGATGCAGTGACACGTGATAGGAGACATTGTATAATAAATTCTGTAAAAAAAAATATACACTGAAAGAATTTGGAAAAATGATAAAGTTAGACTGCATTAGGAAACAAACTTTATAAATACTATTAGAAACTAATCTAAGGAATTTCTTTCTAGAGACAGTACTTTTACTTTGGGAAGATAAGACCCCTTTCATGTATATGGATTTTTTTCCTTGTTATGAGAAAAAAACAGGTGAGGGGAGAATGGGAATGTATTTCCTGCTAAATCAAAGAGGAAAAGATAACAGAAGAAAAAGGTCATAAAGCTTGGCTTGGCATCAGTTTCTTAGATGTGAATATTTATAAAAATTGTTGTGAAAAAGCTCGAATAGGAAGTGGGAAAAAATGATGGGGTAACGAGCCTTCTTTCTTCATAAACATCTGACTAAATTGTGTGGAACTTATGTTAAGATCAACTGAATCCACAAATGTAATATATAATTTATGCTTGGTTTATATTGACAGTTTATTATCCACTTAAACTGAGCTGGAAAGATAATCCCTCAAACTTTTATTCTTTTTTTTTTTTTGAATCCTGCAAGGTAGTTGTTAAGAAAAATCCCTTACGTATTACAACTGGCTTCAGGGACATAGTTTTTGCCTCTCAGAGAATGAATATATGAACTCTTATTTTTACATTCAGCAAACCATTCTGGGTATCAGTCATGGGATTCTGTGGCATATGCACCTTTCGATGGCCATTACAGTTCATTTCCAGTTGTGAAGAATCAGCTTGTGGAGATCATATATAAGCTCTTAAAATAAGGTAACTATTAGAAAACTCTAGGCATCTATGCTTTAGGAATTTGATCTTTGCCTAACAGCAGGATATATTATGATTCGATTTCAATTTTCTACAGGTATGTCTGGGGGGAAAAAAACTGTGTAGGCATCTACCAGTAGAGATGCTTATGGTAACTGTCTGTTATCACTATTGAATTTATGGATTAGAATTTACCATGTCTCAAAATAGTGTCAGATAGTGCCAATAGGTGTGTCCTGGTTTTGACTGGCATAGAGTTCATTTTCTTCACAGTAGCTAGTATGGGGCTATGTTTTGGATTTGTGATGAAAATAGTGTTGATAATACAGGGATGTTTTAGTTATTGCTGAGCCGTACCTACACAGAGTCAAGGCCTTTTCTGCTTCTCACCCTGCCCTAAGAGTGAGTAGGTTGGGAGTGCACAAGAAGATGGAAGGGACCACAGTTGGGACAGCTGACCCCAACTGACCAAGGGGATATTCCATGCCATATAATGTCATGCTCAGTATATAAATCTGGGGGAAGAAGGAAGGGGTGGACGTTTGGAGTTGCAGCATTTGTCTTCCCAAGTAACCGTTACACGTGATGGAGCCCTGCTTTCCTGGAGATGGCTGAACACCTGCCTGCCAATGGGAAGTAGTGAATTAATTCCCTGTTATACTTTGCTTGTGCGTGTGGTTTTGCTTTACCCATTAAACTGTCTTTATCTCAACCCATGAGTTTTCTCACTATTACTCTTCTGATTCTCTCCTCTGTCCCACCGGGGGGGGAGTGAGCAAGCAGCTGCCTGGTGCTTAATTGCTGACGGAGGTTAAACCACAACAGGGTGACATGACAATTTCTTTGGCCTTCAATTTCTAGCATACTGCTATGCAAATCATAGGCATATGCTAGAGTAAGCATACAGTCTTCAGCCCTTGCTTCAAAAGACACACTTATTTCTGTAATATAAGCAGACCAAATAAGCACTAGTGTCTTACTAGAGAATACCTAAAAAAGCAAAATAAGAAAACCAAAGGGAGTTTCTTTCTTAAGAAGAAAACATGGTTGAGAGCATCAGGGAAGTCCTAAAAACTGATTTCTAAGATAAATCTTGAGTTGAGACTTTATACTTTTGTAATAAAGTGACAATAAAGGATGCCCTACAAGGAAAGTTGAACAACACTAAAATGTTCTATGAGTATTTACACCATTAATACATCTTACTACAACAATAAGAAAGGACAGTGCAGAGCCTTAGTAAATACATAGTGGGAGTCCAAGACAAGGCATGATACTTGCCCATGAACTGGTATTTTCATATACAGTCAGAAAATTAACTACAAGATACCATAAGAAGTCCACATCCTAAACTGAAAGTTGAAAAAAGTCTGACATAGCCAGTCAGGATGAAGCTAAGATCATCTGTGAGGAAATTCAGAGGTTTTTTTAAGGTGAGGAGAATTATGATTATCATTTGTCTTTGACTTTTCTGCATGAACCAGGAACAGAACCTCATCCTGATAATTTCAGCATCAAGCCCAATAATAAAGAGAAAACAACTCTTTTGCATTTCTTTTATATGTGTGACCCATCTTGGTCTTGACCTTAAATGTTTCAGCAATGGAAAATTTGCCACACTTCTGGAGTTATTTATGTGTTTTTACAACCCTCTTTTTCTGTGTTTTTACTAAAACCCATTAAATGTTCAATCTGGAAACGGTAATTGCACGACCATTTCTTGGCAAGGTTGGAGAAACAATGATAAGATACAGAAACCCCAACAGAAGTCCCAACAATCAAAAATCACCTTAAGAAATGAATTCAACCTTCAGCTAGATGAAAAACCTGAAAAATGATGAAACATAGACCATAACCCTCTTAGGAAGTAATGCAACCTTCCGTCATGGAATAGTTGAGAGACTAAAACACTGACAGATGTGACCTAATCTTCTGTACAGGACTAGCTATTTAGATCATAACATAGTGATAGGACCGTCAACTCAGAGCAGCTAGACCAGCCATAAGCCATGAAAAAGAAGCATCTACAAGGGTTCTACCAGTAGGCATAGAAGAATAAATAGACAAGACAGTTTCAATAAAACATTTAAGAATATAAAAGAGTATGGTCCATCATTTACCTAGTTAAATACTTTCCAAGGAATAGAAACATTAAAAGGAGGCAGATGGTTTGGAAAAAAGGCAAACTGAAAAGATGCATTAGCAGAGTAGCAATCAGAGAAGGAAAATAAAAAACACAACAAAACTTGGAAATACTATACTACAAAACAAACAATTGTTACAGAAATAGAGAAATGTAGTTTTTTTCCTTGTTATGCCATGGAACTACTGGAAATGTCAAGCTGCATATTTTTGTTTTAAACTTCACAATGCCTTCCTGAAAAAGGAAAAAAACATTCTTTTCATTCATCTAACTTAGTCAAATATTTGACTGCTGCCAAGAAGTCAGACATAGGTCAAAAGTAACTGCAGTGCTCTTGAAAGTATTTCTGCAGTGCTTTTGAATGTATTTAACTGGAATGTTAACAGGCCAGAAAAGAAGATTTAACATGAGAAAAAGAGCAGCCCCATTGTTGTTTTAGCATGAAGAGTTCAATATTTTTCATTTTATTGAAGTCTCTTTTCACAGAAATCTTTTTTTATTTATTTATTTTAACTGAATCCTGACAGTTGTGAAGGCAGTGCAGGTTAGTCTTCTTTAAATATTGATAAAACTCTTTCTTCAGAGCCTGGTAAATCTAAGACAGATGAGACATCTGGAACAGCGTGATGTGAGATATAGAAAAAAGAAGCAGTAATAAGAATGGGACAGATCCTCAGATCCTACTTTACAGAGGGGAAGTGGCACTGCAGGGGAGAAGGAATAAAGGAGTGACAGACACTGAAACTAAGGGCAGATGTAATGAGGGAGAAGTTGAGACTAAGACCTAAGGCAGACAGTCACCAAGAGAGAGGAGAGAAGTAGGATTTTATAACTGTCTCCCGGTAACAGCTTTACAGAAGTCAAATGTTGCTGGAATCTTTATCTTTATAATTATAACATACAACAGATCTGACAAAGATAACTTGTAATCATCTTCAAGTAATGTATGAAAACAGAAATTTTTGGTTTTATCATCATAGTATTAAAATGGCACTTGTTTCACTGAATAGTATCTTTTTTAACCTTTAAGAGTAATGGACTGCTCTAGAATGAAATTATGTGACTCAGGTTGATTTGTGGGCCCATTTTAGTGATGTGCACCGCTTAATAGATAGGCCCACACACGGAAGAACTTCCTGCCTTTGAAATATCATTGTTGTGCAGTAATGACTGTCGTCTTCTTTCAAAATCCTGACAGGATTACTGCAAATTAATTGTCCTTTGTCTTAGAAGTGGAGACCTCCATGACACAGTGCTAGGCAAGGCTCCCTATTCCCCATAATTGAGGTGCACAGAATTTTGGCATTATTTGTACACTTTATTAGGAGAAAATGCAAAAGATAATGCCATGAGAAGAAACACACCAGAAGGAGAAATTCTTGAATCTGTGCTACCCTAGGGTACAGTACATGTCTCCGGTAACATAATCTGCCAGTATATCTAACTGCAGAGACATCATATGTCTTCTACTAGGTAGATATGTTGGATATGGGCTTCTTCTTCAAAGGTACCAACGTACACCGTAAGTGTAGGCAGCAGAATCTGAAGTGCCCTTTCTACCATGGACCATTCACTTCTCTCAGTAATCATGGGTCAGGGAGTATGATGGGATCCACTCTATCCCCTTCTATTAGCTGGGATCATACAGTGCAGTATCAACTGTTCTGGAAAGAAATAGAATGTTGAACTGATAGTTGGAGCTTGATAAAATGGATGTAGTTAAGAAAAATCAGAGAAAAAAACAGATGACTAATTAAATAAGAAACCTTTGGAACATGGGAAAGAAGTAAAGAAAAAATCGATTCACCTTAAGTTGATATAACTTTACATTCCTTGTGAAGAACAAAGGAAATTAAATCTCTGATACACAAAGAACTGAGAATCAAGCAGTCTTTGTCCATGCACTTTTAGACTGACAGCTAAACCACCCTTTGATTAGGCCTTTGAGATGCAGCAACTAAGAGTTTATATTTTTTTCAGCTAAAAAGTAGTAGACAGAAGAGCTTGAAGCACACTCGCTACACTTCTAACAAATAAATACGGTAAAGGTTGTATGATCTAAAGGTGGAGCACTAGTACCTGTGACTGATGATCGACAGGAAATTCTCTAAAGGAGAACTTGAACATAGAATCCTTGATTTTACAAAAAAATACCAAAGAGACTCTATAGCTCACTTGACATTTTAGAGAATTCTATTTTTTTTAATATATTGTCACACACACAAAAATGTATAATTTAACCATTTCTAATTAAGAAAGAGAAGATGATAACACTTATTTCATGCAGAGCTGAACCTCCTTCCAAAATGCTGAGGTGATGCCTGTTGCTAGGCATGACCCAGAAGAAAATAAATATCAAATCAATGTGAGCAAACAAGAGAGATGCAATTTTTAAGGTAAATGTACACCTTGTCACATATTGATTAATACCAGGATTAAATCCTCCTTACAAAATTATACGTAACTTCTTGGTTCCTTTAATATAAAACAGAATCTGTAATCAAAATTACACTCCCCACACCCCTTGAGTGGATGAACTGCAACACAGGGACATGGGGAACAAAGTCCCTCCCACTGTAAGAGATCAGGTTCATGACCACCTGAGGAACTTGAACATTCTGAAGTCTATGGGACCTGACAAGATGCATCCCAGAGTCCTGAGGGAATTGGCTGATGTAGTTGCGAAGCCACCCTCCATGATATTTGAAAGCTCATACCAGTCAGGTGAAGTTCCTTGTGAACAGAAAAAGGGAAATATTGTACCCATTTTTAAAAAAAAATGTAGAAAGGAGGACCCTGGTAACTGCCAGCCTCACCTCTGTGCCTGGGAAGATCATGGAACAGATCCTCCTAGAAGCTATGCTAAGGCACATGGAGGACAGGGAGGTGATTCGAGACAGCCAACATGGCTTCACCAAGGGCAAGTCCTGCCTGACCAACCTAGTGGTCTTCTAAGATGGAGGGACTATATAAGTGGGCAAGGGAAGAGCTATGGATGTCATCTACCTGGACTGCAGTAAGGCCTTTGACATGGTCCCCCACAACATCCTTCTGTCTAAATTGGAGAGGTATGGATTTGATGGGTGGACTGTTCGGTGGGTGAGGAATTAGTTGGATGGTTGCACCCAGAGGGTAGTGGTCAACAGCTCAATGCCCAGATTGAGATCGGTGACAAGTGGTGTCCCTCAGGGGTCCTTACTGGGACCAGAACTGTTCAATATCTTCATCAGTGACACAGACAGTGGGATTGAGTGCACCCTCAGCAAGTTTGTTGATGACACCAAGCTGAGCGGCGTGGCTGACAGGTGTGAGGAACGGGATGCCATCCAGAGGTACCTGGACAGGCTTGAGAAGTGGGCCCATGTGAACCTCATGAGGTTCAACAAGGCTAAGTACAAGGTCCTGCACATGGGTCAGGGCAACCCCCAGTATCAATACAGGCTGGGGGATGAAGGGGTTCAGAGCAGCCCTGCCAAGAAAGGCTTGGGATTACTGGGGGATGAAAAGCTCAACATGAAGCGACAATGTGCACTCGCAGCCCAGAAAGTCAACCATATCTTGGGCTGCATCAAAAGAAGCATGACCAGCAGGTCGAGGGTGGTGACTCTGCCCCTCTACTCTGCTCTGATGAGACCCCACCTGGAGTACTGCATCCAGCTCTGAAGCCCTCAGCACAGGAAAGACATGGACCTGTTGGAGCGGGTCCGGAGGAGGGCCACAAAAATGATCAGAAGGCTAAAACACCTTTCCTGTAAGGACAGTCTGAGAGAGTTGGGGTTGTTCAGCCTGGAGAAGAGAAGGCTCCGGGAAGACCTTATTGTGGCCTTTCAGTACTTAAAGGGGGTCTACAGGAAACATGGGGACAAACTTTTCAGCAGGACCTGTTGCAATAGGAGAGGGGGTAATG
This sequence comes from Anarhynchus alexandrinus, assembly GCA_008711295.1. Lineage (NCBI taxonomy): Eukaryota > Metazoa > Chordata > Aves > Charadriiformes > Charadriidae > Anarhynchus > Anarhynchus alexandrinus. The sequence continues at coordinate 991,977 of VUYV01000139.1, read as the reverse complement.
GTTTTAAACAAAAAAAGGGAAGATTTAGACTAGAGATAAGGAAGAAATTTTTTACAATGAGGGCGGTGAAACACTGGGAAAGGTAGCCCCATCCCTGGGAACATTCAAGGTGAGGTTTGATGGGGCTCTGAGCACCCTGATGTAGTTGAAGATGTCCTTGGTCACTGCAGGGGAGGTTGGACTAGAGGACCTTTAAAGGTCCCTTCTAACCCAAAGTATTTGATGATTTTGTGACTCTAAGAATTTGTTCTTCTCACTAGTTGTTACTCAAAACCATAATCTTTAAAATTTCAATTCTATTATCAATTAATTCTGTCAAATATAGTTTATTTTTGAAGAAGGAAAATTTTGTTTGGATTCAAAGATATTTAATCTGCACTACCCTGTTATGGATGAATTCACACTAACAGGTTTCCAGAGAAGAGTTATGTATTTCTTGCTGTTGTTTCTTCCTACAGAACTTAATAACTTCTCTTGTTAAGAATTGCTGATGATCCTTTCACACATTTATACACGTTATCTTTTTATACATACAGACACTCATGATACATAGACTTATGCAGCAACGTTTACCATTTTGCTTTGCCGCTTACTTTTGTTTCATCTTTAGTGCAAGATTATACATTTTAGAATATCTAGATACCAATGAAAGTATTAAAACTATCATTATAGTCTTCTTGTATTTTAATAGCATTTAGGTTTTGTAGCTGCGTAGTGAAGCATAAAAATACAAACAAAAAATGTTCCCTAAAGGCTTCACAATCTATTCTGCCCTTGGTATTTTTCTGAATTCATTTTCATAAATACATAAAAATAACAAAACATAATTCCTATTGAAAAAAATATGGCATATTCTCTGTTATTTATCAAGAATTACAGTCTCTGACATAACAGAGTAGGCAGGCTTGTCCTGTATACTTGAAATACAGGAGGGACTTGCGTCTTTATTTGTCATTGCTTACAGTATATTATTTCTGAGACAGAATGATCTGAGAGGCAGGGACATAAGCCCTGTGGTTCTACACTGGTTTTCTCCATACAGTGAAGAAATGGGTGGGTGTGGATAGAGACAACCTTGGACTAGTTCCACTAAGGTAACGGTTTGTTTAACTTCCACTGATTTACCTTAGCTTTAAGAGTCATAAGAAGTAGACTTCAGAGTCAAATGACACTCCCAAAAAATCTTCCTAATAGAAAGCCTCCAAATACATTTCATGCTAGAAGAGTTAAGGTCATTTATTACGTATTTTATTGAAAGGTATTAAGTTAGTTTTAAAACAATATATATAATATAGCACCAAATGAAGAAACTGCATAGAAGTATTGAAGTGATAATGCCACACGTAGTCTTCAGTAGCATTTATTTTTCATATCTCCTTGGCCATTTTTTCTTGGGATCTTCCTCACCAGTTCCTTAATTCACATTTATTACAGGAAACCTCAGGACTTTCACTCCTTTGCCTTTGGAATTTGCTTTTTCTAACACTTTACAAGAGCACTCCTGCTATTTCATCGATCTATCAAAGTTACCAGGATTGTGCAAAATGAGACTCAGGGATTTCTATGAAGGCTACTAGGCAAGACATACCATACGCTGCGCTAAACAAGCTGCCAGCCTGTACACGTTGGTTGGCAACCTTCAAACATCCAATGACAAAACCAGAAACAATCTAGCTCTGTTTGCTTGGAATTCTGCTGTGTTTTATTGTAACATCAGTGTTGACTGCACATTTGGAAATAGCTCTTGTCTTCATAAACGCTATGTTGGGTTTTTTCCTACTTGTTTCTTCCTCTTATTTAACATCACAAATACCTTTCTTCTTATTACAGTTGTAATACAGACAGAAAAAGAGAAATCCAAAGTTAATTAAAGCCAATATACAAAAGACTGAACACCTAAATGGGAGTTAGTTGTTTGGACATTTGTATAAAACATGATGACCATATTAGGATCACAGAACCACAGAATGGTCAGGGTTGGAAGGGACCTCTGGAGATCATCTAGTCCAACTCCCCTGCCAGAGCAGGGTCACCCACAGCAGGTTGCACAGGACGGCATCCAGGCAGGTTTTGAATGTCTCCAGAGTGGGAGACTCCCCCACCTCTCTGGGCAGCCTGTTCCAGTGCTCTGCCACCCTCAAAGTAAAGAAGTTCCTCCTCATGTTAAGATGGAACTTCCTATGTTCAAGTCTGTGCCTGTTACCTCTTGTCCTATCACTGGGCACCACCAAAAAAAGACTGTTCCCATGCCCCTGGCACCCTCCCTTTAAATATTTGTAAGCGTTAATAAGATCCCCCCTCAATCTTCTTTTCTCTAGACTAAAAAGACCCAAGTCCCTCAGCCTTTCCTCATCAGAAAGATGCTTCAGTCCCCTAATCATCTTTGTAGCCCTTTGCTGAACCCTCTCCAGTAGTTCCTT
>VUYV01000139.1:819323-989436 GCA_008711295.1 Anarhynchus alexandrinus | reverse complement strand
CTTGTTGAATTTCATAAGGTTTCTCTCTGCCCAACTCTCCAGCCTGTCCAGGTCACGCTGTAAGGTGGCACAGCCTTCTGGCATGTCAGCCACACCTCCCAGTTTTGTGTCATCAGCAAACTTGCTGATGGTACACTCTATCCCTCCACCCAGGTCATTGATGAATATATTGAACAGGACTGGACCCAGTACTGACCCCTGAGGGACACCACTCGTTACTGACCTCCAACTAGACACTGTATCACTAACCACAACTCTCTGAGCTCTATCTGCCAGCCACTGTTCAATCCACCCCACTGTCCATTCATCTAACCCACAGTTCCTAAGCTTGCCTGTGAGGATGATGTGGGAGATAGTGTCAAAAGCCTTGCCGAAGTCAAGGTAGACAACATCCACTGCCCTCCCCTCATCCACCCATCCAGTCACTCCATCATAGAAAGCCATCAGATTAGTCAGACATGACTTCCCCTTGGTGAATGTGTTGACTACTTCTGATAACCTTCTTTTCTTCCAGGTGCTTTGAGATGACACCCAGAACAAGCTGTTCCATCAAAGGATAGCCAAGGATAGCCAGGAAACATGCTTTGATACATGGTAAATTAATTCATATTAATTCATACATTTGGGTGGTCTGCTAGTCCAATAAACCTAAAATTCTCATAATAAAATCCCATAATGTAATCTGGCCAATCAACTGCAAGTTTGTTTTTTCTCTTCACATGCATGTCTCCTCTTGATATTAATAGGAGTACCTTACATAAACCTATAAACAAATAAGCATCTTTGTGGAGAAATGTTAAACAGCATTTTCTTTCTCTGGAAAGGATTATTAATTTTCATGCTCAATTATATTCCAGTACTTGTAAGCAAGAATTTCCAATAGACTTAACAGAGTGCATTAGAGGCACTGCATTTTGTGATAACAAATTACTGCTTCATCCAAAAATAAGACAGTTTGTCACGAACAATGGCTTGGCCAATAGACATAAATTTTTATGATAGACAGATAAAAGCAGGCACTCCTAATACAGTAATACAGGCATTCCCTTGCATAACAGCTCTCATTATGTAATTTCCAGTGGCAATGTAATTTATCTACTGTAATTTGCAGACACATTTAAAACTAAATGTAATTAATATTTATGCAGCTGTTTGTTTTTTTTTTTTCAAAACAGATTTTATTTTATTTGACCATATTTCTCAAATGAATTTTTGTCCTTTCATCTTTCTGGTTAATAAATCAAGGAGAATATATACATAATGATTAATGCTAATAACTGTCTTGTAATAATATTGTGATGTACTGCAGTATATGTCCTCCTGAAATTAAATTTAAACTCTTTTACACTTCTTTAATAGCAGAGTGGTAGTAAAGATCACAACATATATGCCAAAGGGAATAGAAGAGAAACGTACAAAATGTGTTTCAGATTTTTGCATATTCTTTTAAATTTATAAAATAGCTCATGCTTTAATTTTCTTAAAGCTTTTTAATTCAATATTCAATTTGCATGCAAATTGAAATGTTTTGAAATGCAATACATTTAGATGTGCATCTTCATTTCTGTAATTTCCCTCTTATTTCCTTCCATGTCTATACAAATACTTCCTAATGAGATTATTTTAACAAGTTGCATGAAGCAGTTTATTGTAATTTTCCTCTTTTGTAAATAATTATGTAGATTCTTTTTAAACGGACAGCCACCCTTTCACTGTAAAGAGTCCACGAGCTCCTGTGGCTGCTCAGCAGACAAAATTAAAGTGGCATGTTTTTATTAAATTATACACCTGGAAGGATATGGTTGTATCTTTTTAAAAGAATAAGCATTAGAAACAAATTTTGAGAAAAACTAAGAAACACTTTCCTTTGTGCACCAATAAGTTACCAGCTTCTTCACAACAGATAATCTTATTTTTTCTTCATTAAAAACATTCAGAATTATAAAAACTCTCAGCACTTTCAAAAGAAAAACCAAAACATATTCGAAACATTATTAGTTTAATAATTAGACTAGGTTTCAAGCATTTTTTATCCAATCAGAACATGAGAACTCAATTTCCAGGACCCGGGTATGATGGGTACGAATCTCTATGTGGAAAGAGATGACTGTAAAACTGTCCTTTTTGTTCCTATTTTTCCTGTACTTCAAAGAAGCATCTCTCTAGCACATTTCATTCATTTTAAATATCTTTCCTTCTTTTTCCAGTGGAAGAAAGACTTATGGAGAAAACATTCAGGTCAGGAAGTGATAACATATTCTTTACTGCCCAGTCAGCTATATGAATCCTAGAAAGCCTGTAATTTATTAAGCATCCCGAGAAGCTGATGTGTGTAGGACAGCAGGACAAGCACTGGAAACTGAAATGATAAAAAAGAAACTGTAATTAGGCAAGAACAGCTGAATTCCCTCCTACCCAGTCATAAAGAGCTCTCACACTGCTGCTCAAAACTATCAATACAGAATAGGTTTGATACTGAGACTTGGTGGAGAGTGGAAAAAGAAAAAAGAAGGAAAAAAAAAGGGAAAGGATATCATATCTACTTTAACTTTTGAAATCAACATATACTTTAAAATATTACTGAAGAAGAACAGTAATATTCTGTTTTCCAACATCTAGAAGAAAATCAAGTCTGATTAAGACAAGTAATTGAGACTAGATTTGCAAAGACTGACTGTAATGGTTGACACTAAGTGGTAAATTGTGAACCACTGAGAACTGGAATAATTGTGTCTGTGACAATGAGAAATAGAAAAAAATCCAGTACCACCAGGGATGGTGCATAAAGCAGAACTGCAGTCCACCTACTTTTACCTTTGAAAGTCCACTGTCCTAATGCACAATTTATGTATTTTTATATAACTTGTACAACTTGTCTTACTTCATCAGACTATACATTCCTCCCAGGCAACTGCCCTAATAACCAAACTATAGAACCAAGTTTGCTCACTTTCTCTCATGCCTTAAATGAATATGTAACTATACTTGGAGAGCGCAGCTAAGAACTGAAAACAGCCCTTCTCAGAATATCTTAAGAACATACGGCAGATGAGTTATGTATTCCATCAGGAGGAAACAAGGCTGACTTTTGGCTTCTTATATTCTGATGAATGATTCAAATGCTGTGACACTGACAAAAGAAGCAGGTCCAGACTTGAACTGCAGCTGATCTAGTAGGTGTCCTCCAAGAACATTTACAAGAGCCAAACAGTTTACATCTGAACTAGTGCCGGCATAGTATCTTTGTGCGACCTAGCTGCCTGCTGTTAGAAACCAGGTAGTTCTGGTCATACTTAGGAGGTAGCTTCTAAGCACCACAGTTGACAAATCTCCAGGATTAAGTGCAGCTGAGCAGATTTGGGAGAAGTATGTTTGGGATGCAAGCACTGACAGTGGCACTGATTTAGTACAAGAATCTATAGCTCACCTCTGAAACTGGACCGGGGTGTTTTCTTCTTCAAATAATATGCTTACACAAATTGTAACCCCAATATCTGAACTGCCCTGTTCAGGGACAATTTTAAGTTTTCATTTTAAAAGCACTGATTGTTTAAAAATGTATGACGCCACCCACCATAAGAATATTCTAAAGCAACATATAGCTTTTTAAGACAATACCAGGAGTATAGCTTTTGTCAGATAGATTAGGAGAAAGTGAGTCTAATAAAAAAAAGTGGCAAGAAAATTAATACAAGACTTATTGGAAAGCATCAATAATAACAGCTGCAGTAGCAAGACAGTGACCAAGACTGTTTAAACATACAACATAGTTTACTTATATGAGCAAAGCACAGTTTTATCAGTGTGTCCAGGCTGAGACTATTTCTTCCTAAAATTTTTACTTACTAATCACAAGAACAACTGTTGTTAGAGTGTGCTAGTGTGGGAGGTAAGGAGGTGGAATATATTTCCAAGAGTTTTGCTAAGGAAATCCATGATTTAGAGTATTTCCCAGCACAGGAATAGTACCAGTCATTTTTTTTGCACTAGGAAAGAATGATAACAGCAGTTTTCAGAGTGGATGGGAAAAGTCAACGGAGACTGAGTTTGCTAACGAGGTCCATGGCAAAACAGGGAGGTGGAGGCAGGAAGCAGGGATTAGAAAATAACTGAATGAGGTAGGTGGGTTTTTTCATGCAGGATAAGAGACAGAAGGCAAACCTGAGGGATGAAAGAAACAGAAAGGGATGCTGGTGCTAGCAGATGAAAGAAAAGAAGAAATGACTCATCTCCTCCCAAAGTAAAGTTAATTTTTCAGAGAAAGGAATATAGAACATAGTATGCTCTATTTCCAACACTCCCAGAGAAAAAAAGGATTAGAGAAGTGAGGATCATGATAAAGGTCATCTTTTCCTGATGCATAAGGTCAGCTTTTAAAAATATTTTAGCCAAAGAGATCCATGGAAATGAGGCAGCTGAGTTTTGGACATTCAGTTGTTATTTTGGCATTCCAGAAACACAACCACTGCTCTTCCAGCTCAGCCTGGACTTGTTCTTGGGTGGAATACTACCCTCAGCTTCTCTCTGGATGAAGGGTGGAATCATAATAGTCTCAGCATGAAAAAAGACTTGGCTGCACTGTGCATGTGACAACTGCCACTTCCTCAGCTCATCACAGCTGGAGAGTCACAAAATATTTGAGGTTAGAAAGCACCTCTGGAGATTGTCTAGTGCAACCCACTGCTCAAACCAGGGTCAGCCAGAGCAGGCTGCCCACAACTGCAGGCTGCCCAGTCACAGTTTGAATATCTCCAAGGATGGAGACTTCACCGCGTCTCTGAGCAACCTGTTCCACTGTTTGATCATGCTTAGAGACAAAGTGTTTTCTTGTGTTTAAATGGATTTTCTTGTATTTCAGTTTGTGTCTGTTGCTTCTTGTCCATTCACTGAATGCTACCAAGAAGAGACTGGTTTCATCTTTTTTTGAGTAAGTGCTCAAACCTCCAAACATCTTGGTGGCCCTCCACTGAAGCTGCTCCAGTTTATCAGCACCTATCTTGCTTTAAGGGGTACAAAACTGGATACAGTGTTCCAGATGTCTGTAAACATATATTCATGAAGGTCATTTAACAGCAAACACCAAAACATATATACATACATTTAATAGAGAACAATAAGACAACATATATGGAAGAACAATATAATAGAGAATTTAAATGAGCTTTAAATTATATACATTAGTACTTAGTGCTTAGAATATGCATTTAGAAAAACTAAATAATGCTACTCTGCTCCTAATGTTCTTATATTATGACTGCAAGTATCCAGAATTCCAGTTAGTATATTTCTCCAATCTGATATCATAAAGATGTGAATTTTAGTTCTTGACTAAGGAAGAAATCCATAATTCTCTTCTCAAATACATTTTTTCTTTGATATTTTAGGATGAAATCATATGAAAAATTTGATCCACCTAGCTATACTAGGAAAAACTCCTCATACTATAACTTAATGAACAGGAAAGAAGATAAAAGAGATGAGATTACACAGAAAGTACATTGTTACTTTTTCTACTATACTTAGAATAATAATTTAAAAGAAATCTCAAGAGAGTGTTTTTCACAGATTTATTTCAGTGCATCTTTATTATCTAAGTAGTCAGATATGACTTAGTCCCTACACTCAGATCACAGTTTTTGAGTACTGAGTAAAATTCACAGAGATGAGTTTTACTGTATACATCCATACTACAGCTAAGTACCAATTTCTATGTTCCATTTTTACCAAACATTTTGTCCCTATGGCCCACTGAACACTTTTTAACGTGTAATACAGTCACACAGTGTCTTTGTCTTACTGAGCAAACGTACAGCGATTGTCTTACTGAGCAAACATAAGACAACAATGAGGTTCAACAACAGCACACAAATGCTAGATGACTGTTTGACCTGAGATTTGTCAGCATATTGTTGTGGAGCAAGGAAAGGGAAGCTCTACATCATGGTATTTTATGTGCGCGTGATTCAGTAACCTCTTCTAAAAATCAGGGATTGCATTCCAGAAAGGAGTGAAACAATGCAAGACAGTAGGACTACAGGCATTTTTTAAAAAGCAAACTTTGGCATAAGAAAAGATACAACCAAGATCAAAAGACATACAGTATTTTTTAAAAGCTTATTTAGGTACAGGTGTTGGCAAAGAAGAAAAATCAAACATTCCAGAGACAATTAAGGATTTGAAATAACCCAAATACTGAATATTGGCATGACAGAGGAAATCTGCAATAGTTAAACATTTGGTTTCATCTCACATTAGAAATTAATAAAAGATGCTAAAAAAATGTGTACAATTTAAATGAGGTCTTATCTGATGCATCACTACAATGAAATTAATGCAGTGCACTTCCAGAATTCAGCCACAAGGGAACAAAGTGTGCTTTCCTTGCCAGAATACCGACCTTGCATACCACCTTGCCAGAAAATCTATGTATAAAAGCAGATGAAGACATCATTTACTGTCATGAAGCAAGACAGTAGCCAAGACAAAAAAACCCCACACCTTGTGTATGACTGTGTATACATACTTATATAGATATACATATGTGTGTGTCCCTGCATACATATATATATACATATACGTATATGTGCACACACAGGGAGCCTACCAACTTGAAACATTGTGAGTATACAAAACTGTAATATTGAAAATTTCATTATCATTATTATTTTGAACAACATTTTCATTTTCTTCTGAAAAAGCATTTCAGATTTAAAACTGCTGCCTCAGTCTATTAAAATACGTAAGCCACATCAAAGTAATACCATACAAAAATAGGATGTGCAGACAAGACACAAATATCCAATAAAAGATATGTAGAAGGACACTAATTATTTGAAATCTGAATAAAGAGTTTTTTAACCACAGCCTATCCAAGAAATGGATATACCAGTACAGAAACACCCATCTAGGTCAACACTGTATCAGCAAAAGGGTTTCTACTGACTGTGGCGTTCCTAGTAATTATCCAATGAAAATAACATATATCAGCAAAAGCACTTTCCGTACATAAACTAGGGGCTTTTCTTCTTATACAACATAAATAAGTTCTCTGTGAGTAGTGGAATTAGTGACTATAGATTCAAAAGAATATGTGCCTTTTATTCCCCAAAATCAGGTTCCGTGCAATAATATCTTTTTCTTCCCTTATGCCCACCACACTATGGGCAGGAAACAGCGTGTGTTATGGCTAGTCTGCAGTCATACATAATCTAATATTGACATCTGGTTACTGCTCAAAAGAAAAAAATGTTTAATGACTGTCGTTTTCTTACATTTTCATTAATGAGGGGCACTAACTGAGGCTCCTCTACTAAGCTGACAATACTCTCAATATTTGCGGGACCCTAAAAACTTTCACCTGTCAAAATGGATTGAAATTGACGGAATTAATACTTTTTAGGGGTTACAGATAGAGAACACAAATGGACAAGTTTTGTCACAATTTCAAGACTCAAGAGAGTGCTCTGAATTTTAGCAAAAGCATTCATGTCTGATGTGGTCTCAGACTGAAATGGTAATATTCATCTGTGCTTAGACATCAAAACCTGAAAGTATCCACCTTAAAGTTAGTCCTCTAGATTAATTTCACAGTAAATGGGAAGAATTACTGTTTTAAGGTGAGCTGTGGCTTACCTCAGAGTAAAGCAGACACCAAACTGGTTGTCTGAGTCATGCTCCTGAACTCTTCTTGAAGTGCCTATGCAGACAATTAAATTTAGGTGAGAGACAAACACCTTTGCAGATTCTCTTACATAGAGCCTATATTAGTTTGCGCATGTAATAGGAATTGATCAGTAACAGAATTAATAGATTAGTGGTAACAGAATAATAGTTTTTATATTGAAGTACAAGGAATTACAATTATAAAAATACAAAGTAATAATATGATTTTAGTTAACAAATGTTTTAAAAGGTAATCAGGAAAAAATAGGCAAAACCCAGAAGAATTAAGCTGTGTTTGAATTAATGAATCTTAACAAACTTGAATTTGAATTTTAACAAACTTTGGAAAACATATTTTGGAGTATTTCATAACTAGTAATACAATTGATCCAGTCTGCAAAACTGAGGTTTTAATACCCAAATCTTTGAAATTCTGAACTTGTCTCAATTTGCATTAAAAAGTGTCAAAAAATCTTCTTATCACAGAATTTAGAAAAAAAATAAAAATCCTTCAAGTGTTCTCTTTAAAATACAATATAATTTAAATATTTTATTCCAGAAGTTGAATGTCAACTTCATTTTGAAAGATCATATAACACTTCTAGTTAAGAAGAATCTCAGCTTAGAAGTGAACTTAGAAGACTGCACTTAATTTAAGAACAACAAAAAACCCCCAGCCAGTAGATTTTAAGTTGCCTTAGACCAATATTTCAAAATTAAGGAAAAAAAATTGTAACATACTAGATATCTAAGCAGAAAAATTCTTCAAAATATCATCTCTCATATGAGCAAATGGATCATTTTTTTTCTTATTTTCCTCTAGCAAAGGTACAATAGCTTATCACAGAAAGTTCAGCTGTGTTAACAGTAACTTACAGCATCCTCATGAAGTTGAATTGTAGAGTTCTGTTCCTGAACTGTAAGAGACCTAACCTTTTTTCTCAACCCCCACTAAATCCCTTTTTTGTGGCAAATACTAGACATTTAAATTAGCTTCAGAATGTCAACGAGGTTATGATGCTGCCTTCAGACCTTGTTTTGACTTCATTTCATAGGAGCTGTCAGCCATCCTTTCAGAACAAAGTGGTATGTATGGCTACGGGGGCTTTGTTTTCTCCAGCAAATCACAACTACAAAATGCAAAGAGGGTAGGTTCAGATACAAAAATATTTATAAACTTCCAAAACTGACAGCCGAATAGTTTACAGCATGGCACTGAAGTGCTAACAAACAGTGTTTCTGCAGGCAGGAAAATGTATGAGCTTCAACCGGGTACACTTTTCTCATTTACTGATTCAGCAATGATTTCTTCTGCAATTTCTCAGTTACAAGCTATGGAATGCAAAAGTGGACTGGTATAAAATATGTAGTATATTTTTCACTTAATATGTAAGATATGAATATTTAAAATTTTAAATGGTGACAGACCATAATCTCTGTTTTGTGGCCACCACTACTATCTGCTGCACCATGTGCTCCCAATTTCTTCATTTATGCTAATTTCAGTGTGACATTTCCTCATCTACCTTACTTCTACATCAGTTCTGGTAACATTTGAACTGGTTGTGTGGGGGTTTTAGGCAGTTTCCACCTTATCTTTCCCATATCTAATATTCAACTGTTAATCACACCTCTACTTCTCTCCATGCTAATCACTATTCTAACTTTCAGTATTTACACTGACATCTTGTTACTATTTTTTGTCTTCACTTTACTTTGAAGTTTGATGCTGCTATTCATACTTGCATCATAAAAGATGGGATATGGCACCTTTGTTCTTTGAATTCTTATTCATGAATTTTGACCGCAACACTGTACTACTTGGAATATTTCTCCTTTTCTTCCACAACCCATCCTGCACATGCAGTCCTGTACTGGTGTATCCGTGACCAACCTCAAAAGAGGAGATCCAGAAGATTCCTGCTTAAATTAATTACAAAAGTAACATACAGTCCATTGAAAATATATATATTAACAGAACATAATAAAAACTTACAAGACAAATTCTTTGCTATAACTAAACCTAATGTAGCTACTTGTCTCTCGTATATAGATCATGAACCAATCTAATGACATAATTATAATACTTTTATACAGGAACTCTATGTCAAACATTGCTTTTCTTTTTCCTCCCTCCGCAAATCTTGCTAGAAACACACGCTCAACAAGAAACAGTATATGGAATATTTTAGGCTGAGTAACCCATCAGTCATCAGTGATTGTAAAGAGAGTTACAGTGGAAGGCATTGCAATGAACATTAGATGGGATAACTCTCACTGCTGTTAAATTGAACTAACTGGTCAGCACTTCTAAATTAAGTTGTAATGACGTGAAGAGTGTTTCTATAGTGTCAATCACACTGACAGCATTCAATCAATTAAAAGAACTGGGAAGAGCTGAACTAGCTGGGGGAGAAGGGAGGGTAACATGCTTCCTGTGGACTCAATGAAGAATTTGCATTAAAACCCATTGAAGGAACCATTTTATGAGGATCACACATGGATAAAAACAGCACAAAACCTTTCTATTTGTCTAAGAGTGAAAATGAAAGCTGACACACAGCTGTGCAAAAACAGGCAAGCAGCTGACATGCAGTAAAAGCAAAACCACACAGATTATTTAGTAATCACTGTGAACAGTTCCACCCTTCTTTTGGTGTGATTGTACAGCAGCAGCACTATGCCCACTTCCTGCTTTAATTATACAGTAGGAGCAACGATGACTAAGGAAGCTGTGATTTCTGTTAACCTGGAGTTAATAAACTGGTTTAACACTACTTTCTATAGCTTCCAATAGTAAATAATTGAAGATACAGTTTGCTAGACAGATGATACCCTCTTCAAAAACATGCAAACAGTCCCTTGATGTAGCCAGGATGAGAAGGAATATGTCTGTCCCTTGAATACAGCATTTATTATATTGTTCAAATATCTTTAGCTGAGAAAGAGAAATTATGTTGAAAAGACAGAATTTCAGTTCTGTAAATCACAATTCTAGAGATTTTTAATTCTTTGAATTAAAATTTGAATAAAAAAAACAGGGTGCCAGTTTTGCCCGATTGTCCTGTTTCTTTTTACACTGCTTTTCCTACTTACAAAGTATAATTCAGAATAGAACACTAAGAAATGCAGTCATCTCTATATAGTCTACTGCCCTCAACTTCAACAGATTTGGATCAGTTCTAACATTATGAACTGAAGGGTTTATCCTTTCTTTGTTTCCGGTTTTATGAAACAAAGTATCAGCCAGGGGAGTAAAACAGCTAGAACTTAACTACACGAGTATTCATTTCTTTAAAATTTTGGCTCTAGATACTTCTCCCCCCTCCAATATTGAGTAAACCAGCAGTCTAACCTGAATCTGCTTTTTGTACTTACAGGTGAAAAGTGTACTGCTGCTTTCAATCGATAAAGAACAAGGCATTTTGTTGTCTGAATATTAGGGGGGAATCATCACCTCTTCGGCTTACAATTTCATGTCGCAGTTCTGATCATCAGAGATACCTAAGTCAGAGATCATTCAGCCTAAACGCAACAGTGCTGTTGGCAGTGTTGGGATGCTTCGATGATTTTAGAACTCACTTCCTGCAATAATCCACTAGAGCCCAAGTTTGTTATGCCTCCAAGGCATGCCTTGAAGCTCATATTTCTTCTCTAGGGGCACCAAATAAAATGAAGCTTCCCTTTTCTAACCTAGGCTCTTAGCCAAAATTTAGAGGAAAGCTGATTGTTTCGGTTACCAAGGAGAAGCTGGTGATGGTCAGGCATCTGTGAAGCAGCTCTATTTCCTTTAAAATAGTGCACAGTCTTGCTTTTCCTGAACACACCCAAAAACCCCAATAAACTGGAGGCAGTTTCCTTGCTTATAACCCTTTCTTGTATAACACATTTCCAAATGGGTATTTATAAAAAGGCAGAATAATAATTTGAGATACATGTTCCTTTCCTCTGGCCTACAGCAATTTGCATTTTAGAAACAAAAAGAGAAAAAGGATTTGTGTCGTTTCCGTATTGTAAACCACAGAAATTTCACACACAACCATTCTGACTGCATGTTTATTGAATTCATAGGTAAGAACACCGATAATGTAATAACTTCCATATAATTAACATACAGCTTTGCCCCTTAGAACTTTTCTCAGGTTTGGAGAAGTGAAATGGGTTCCTCGAACTTTCTAGAGATAACAGAACATATTTGAATCTACATCTTTTTGTATATTTAGTGAACACTGGTTTATCCAATGACATTTTATCTGGAGATACCACACAATCTCTAAATACACACTTCCAAGCCTCGTGTCTCTTCCAGCCTACCCTGCCTGGAATAGGAAGTAATTACAGCACTGTGTAACTAAACTACATCTTGCTAATATCTAGCTGTTAGCAGCAATATCCTCTATCACGATTAGTCAGCTGATCATATATTTCTACCATTTAAACTGTACTTATTCTCCGCAGCAAATGGCAGATAATAACAGTTTGGGGAATCTCGGTCAGACTATCAGAGACCTGCAGCTACTCATTAAATGGCTAGATACATTAGCTACATTCTTGGAAAGACTTCAGCTGACTCATGTTATTGCATCAAAGGAGAGAAAGTAAAATTGATTATAAAACCTGTCTTCTTCAACTTGCAGCCGAGGTACCCTAAGAAATATACTGAAGAAATGATGAATATAACATTTGATTAGCTGTTATTTAACATGCTATGAAGATAGGTGTGACTTACACTGTATCATCATTTGATCACTTGATTAAAGGGGTCTTCTCACTATTTCTTCTGTGATATTTAGTGCTGTTCCAAGTCTATAATTAGGTAGGTGGATTTTATTGCATTTCAAATTCTAAAATGTGTTTAATTTGGATAAAGAAAAATATATCAAGTACTGAATAAGCCAAGTGAAAAAAAAATGAATGAATATATTCAATCTGTTTTCTGTGCATAGGGCTTCTCCTGGTTCCTGGGGGGGTTTCCTGAGTAAAGCTGGCCAATAGAATAGAACGCTCCATCTCAAATAACTCAGCCAAATGGAAGATATATGCAGGAATTTGTGTTTGTGACAGATGTTGGTGTTCATAGTGATGTGTTTTTTCTAACATAAACATGAGTCAGCAGCGTGCTCGACCTACAAGGAGAAGCCAAGAGAACTGGGTTTCTGGAAGCAGATCTTATTTCTGCCTACCGCTGCCTAATAGGAAGATGAAGAGGAGATGGAGCCAGGCTATCCGCAGAGGTGCAGTGGATAAGGACAAGAGGCAACAAATATAAGTTCACACGTGAGGAATTTCAACTAGATATAAAGAAAAAGAAAAAAAAATACCATCAAGGTGGTTAAACACAGGAACAGGCTGCTCAGAGGGGTCAAAAAATCTCCATTGCTGAAGATACTGAAGCCTTGAGTTTACAAGGCCCTGACTAACCTTCCCTAACTAGATTTGCTTGGAGCAGGAGGTTGCACTAGATAACCTCTAGAGGTCTCTTCCAACCCAGATAATTCTATGACTGTGTGTTAGACATAATAAATGGTAGCTTGAAGAGTAGCTGCTACAGGAAAGTACTTCACCAGTGGTTCCAGAGGGCTTGACATCCAGTTTGTATGTGGGTACCTGTCTACTGCTACTCTAGACTTTTCTGGGTAGACAAAAGTGACTGATTAGGAATCTCTGTTTATCACAATCAATGGAAAAGAGCTCAGAAATTATTCTATGACAGAATGAACATGGACAACAATGTTAAAGTTCTGCAGAAGACTTACCCCACTCATGCACACTCTAAATCATTTTAAAGACCACTCTATCAAAGCTTTGTCAATAGTTTTGCTGCTGAGATCTACCTCTGAAGTTTCTAAAGGAAACAACTCAACCAGCCCTGCAGAGTTGTATCTGTGTCCATACCCAAGTGAACTCAGTGCATTTCGCAGTTCAGGTGCAGACACAGGCCATAGTTTGCCTTCCTGTAGGCAGTCAGATGAAGAAAACTGAAAGAATGATAATTTCTCTGCATAATCGTTCTATTTGCCTAATGTATCTTTATAAATGTTTCCACATGGTAAACCAAACAGTTTTCTATTGATCCTATAAGCATTGCACTGTCAGCTGCAACATGGACTGAATGAAATTACTTGGCTGAAATAAGATAATCTGAACACTCTAGAATGTATGTCTCTGTGGTAACATCCATGAGGAATGTTGGTATTTCAGATAATCCTCTGCATTGCCATAGATGCTAAAATCTGCAGCAAAGAGAAATGAGCATGGTGTGATAAGTGCCAAGAGCAGGCTGCTTTTGATTTATTCCTCCCCTCCCTTCATCTTCCTTTCTGACTTTTCTCTGGATAACAGCTGCAGTCCCAGATGATGTACTATCGGTGCTGTGCTTAACAGAGCTCTCTCAAATGCTCTGTAACGATGGGAGAGCCGTCTGCAGAGATCATGAACAGATGATCCATGGCAGAATGTTCACTCTTGAGGCTGCCAGTGCAGAGTAGACAAATGAACCATGTGCCCATTCAGTTCTTACTTTTGCTTATGTTTATACTTTACTTTCTTGATGTTTATTTGGTGTTCTGATGCTGCCACATGCAGGTGTAAGACTGCTATGATATCCAGGGGCTCCCCTTCTGGCTCTAGTTACCCCACTTCCCTTGCAATCTCTGAGTCTTACTTGCACAAGTTATCTATGTTTCCTTACGCACAGATTGTCAAATACGTGCATGTGTGTGTGTGTATATATAAAAGTAAATCAGTGCAAGCTGCAGCTGGCTGTGCTAATGAATAAAACTTCCAAAGACCCCAGAAAATATGATTTGATAAGTGGTTTGTTACAAGTGTGCTAGAATAGCAGTAGTTGTTCATTTTCTCTCTAAGCAGTCTGAACAAAATGGTTCTAAGCATTATGATTAGACAAGATATTTTCCAGCACAATCTATCAGCTCCCCTCCAGCTACCAGAATAATGGGAAAAGGCAAAAAACCAGAACTGCTTGCCTGCAGCCTGATCTTTCATTCAGAGAAAGCCAGAATGCAAGTCCTGCATTTTAAGGCAATTTCAGTTCTAAATCTGCCCTGGTTTTAATGTATATAACTGAACAAAGAAGACTAGCCCAACTGGTTTAGAGTTTCAGTTTTGTTAAAGGATCTTTGGTGACACAGAAAATCAAGACAGAAAAAGTGCTAAGATTTTTTTCTGTTCAAAGTCTATGCTTTCTGTGTTGCCATAGCTTTGGAACCTCTCTCAATTAATTAGCAGTACCACATCATCATTTTCACTCAACCTCAATTTCTGTTGTTTTCCTGCTTGAGTTCAAAGAGAAAAGAGCCTTGAAGTTTATTGTCTAGGTAAACTTTAGGACAAAAATGGATTTCATGGCCAATAGCTTTTAGAGTACCTTGAATTCCAAAGAAAATTTCTTTCCAATCTCAGCTGCTTTTTTTTTTTTTAAAAAAAAAAAGGTATCACCAGTCTTAGCAAAAAAGTCTTATAAGAAATGGAGTGGACAAGGGAAGATCAACTGATGTCATTTACTTGGACTTGTGCAAAGCATTTGACACCGTCCCACATGATATCCTGGTCTCTAAACTGAAGAGACATAGATTCAACAAATGGACGACTCGGTAGATAAAGAACTGGCTGGACGGTTGCACTCAAAGAGTTGCAGTCAACGGCTCAATGTCCAAGTGGAGACCAGTGACAAGTGGCATTCCTCAGGGGTCGGGACTGGGACCTGTACTGTTCAAAATCTTTGTCGGCGACATGGACAGTGGGGTGGAGTGCACCCTCAGCAAGTTTGCCGATGATACCAAGCTGTTTGGCGAGGTAGACACTCTGGAGGGGAGGGATGCCATCCAGAGGGACCTGGACAGGCTGGAGAGGTGGGCCCAAGCCAACCTCATGCAGTTCAACAAGGCCAAGTGTAAGGTCCTACATCTGGGTCAGGGCAATCCCAAGCACAAATACAGACTTGGTGGGGAATGGCTGGAGAGCAGCACTGAGGAGAAGGACCTGGGTGTGCTGATCGATGAGAAGCTCAACATGAGCCAGCAATGTGCCATTGCAGCCCAGAAGGCCAACTGCATCTTGTGCTGCATCAAAAGAAGTGTGGCCAGCAGGGCGAGGGAGGTGATTCTGCCCCTCTACTCCACTCTCGTGAGACCCCACCTGGAGTACTGCATCCAGCTCTGGAGTCCCCAACAGAAGAAGGACATGGACCTGTTGGAGCGTGTCCAGAGGAGAGCCATGAGGATGATCCGAAGGCTGGAGCACCTCTCCTACGAGGAGAGGCTGAAGGAGTTGGGGCTGTTCAGCCTGGAGAAGAGAAGGCTCCGGGGAGATCTTATTGCGGCTTTCCAGTACCTAAAGGGGGCCTACAGGAGAGCTGGGGAAGGACTTTTTACTAGGGCATGTAGTGATAGGACGAGGGGGAATGGCTTCAAACTGGAAGAGGGCAGGTTTAGATTAAATATTAGGAAGAAGTTTTTCACTTTGAGGGTGGTAAGGCACTGGAACAGGTTGCCCCGAGAGGTTGTTGAGTCCCCATCCCTGGAGGTGTTCAAGGCCAGGCTAGACGTGGTCTTGGGCAACCTGGTCTAGTGGGAGGTGTCCCTGCCTATGGCGGGGGAGGGTTGGAACTCAATGATCTTCAAGGTCCTTTCCAACTCCAAACCATTCTATGATTCTGTGATTCTATGATTCTATGAAATGTTTGTCCAGGCAATATTTCTATTAAAATATAAAAAAACGCCCTGAATCCTGAAACCTATCTACACAGCCCAGTGTCTTCAGTTCACTTAATTTCTAAGAAGTAGGTAGGTTCCATGTTCCAATTTGATGATTCAAAGAATTAGAGGGACCTATTTTAATAAAAACCTAGAAAGTTAATTCTTTTTTGAAAGTTTAAATATTCACCCACTTCCCTTTTCTGAAAAGCTTATCATATCTTCAAGTCAACATTTGTATTAAAATCATATCTGAAATTATCTGAATTCTGTGCCTTGAACAACTGAAAAATATTCTTTAAAAAATTGTGTGTTATTCTTTTTTTTATTAGAAACTTTTTTTTTGTTTGAATTTGAGATTATTGCTTATTTTCCATGTTTAAAAAGTTGGGTATGTTAAGTATAGATACAGGTTTTGAAATTTAGTGTACTGAGTAACTAGTTAACAGTGACAATTCTGTCCATAAAACTTCTTCAAAAAAAAAATAATTCTCTTCTAGAAAAGAAAGCGTCATAATATAAAGAACATAAAATTACACTGCTGATGCAGGAAATTGATGCTACTCCTTCAAGCTCTGGATACTTTTTTTTTTTTTTATTATTTACAAAAGATCCTTTAAAAATTATCCAGTACATCATATTCATCTCATCTGAGATATTTATATAGTATTTCCTGTGCATTCTTACTAGCTTCCTATCCATATCCTTTATTTTCTTATCACATCCAGTTAAAAGGATTTACTTTAAGAAACTTGTTAGCAGTTACACATTTTTTTGCAGATGTATAAGCATGAAACCTATATTTCTGTTAGTAAAGTGCCCTAGCAGGTTTTGCTGCACTAAGGCTTGAATGAATCACACTTCTTTTTATCTTCTGGCTAATCTTCAATGATATCCATTAAATAACTACTTTCTTTCTTATCTCATGTTAAGGGACATAACTGAGAGGACATGATAGAACTACTTTTCGTTCAACTGAAAGGTCAGTAAAGACCAGGCTGTCAAATTTGACCTGACAACAATCACATGGCCTGTAGGAGATTGGGGACTTTTAAGACATTCAATTATATGAAGCAACTTAAACCAGGTCGAGCACCAGACATAAATTATTCTAACTTAAGACTTATTTTTCCCTGCTGAAATTCTTTCATTTTTCATGGAATAATGCAATATTCATTTGGCGACAGTAAGAGACACTGTCACTCACTGGCTATAGCATTCACAGAAAAAAGAAAACTAGTAAGACACACTAGTAAGACAACCACCTATTTCAGTAATAATTGAAGATATTCCACTCACTAAAAAAATCAAGTCAACCTTCACAAAATGAGAACGAGAAATCTATTCCAAAATGCTCTATAGCCTTGTAGCTAAGATCATGTTCTTAAGAAATAAGGGTTTGATTTGCTTAGGAGAGAATTTGAGCCCAAGTCTTTCCCTTTATATCCCAGAGGTCAGAGGACTTATCTGCAATTAATGCCAGGAGCCTTCTCCTGTTGCATTTGAGAAGGCCAATTAACCTGACTTAGGCACAGACTCAAGAACAAAATTTAGTCCTGAATCCCAAATGGATGCAGGTGGTATCTGTTCATTAAGGGAGGCAACATGCTGAGTTAGTTTTCTTAGAAAATCTCATGCTCTGAGTTTGCTTTTGAGAAGCTTCTCTAATTTTTTTACATTCACATGCCTGGTTCTAGTTTTCTTCGATTTGTGTGGTATCAAAAAGAGGAAAAAAGTTTATTTGGCTAGGGTGTGCTCACTGAATATAACCCACCTTGTTCCAACATCTCTATTTAGCATTTCCTACTTCCTAGACAAACACACCTAAGTTACTGAAAACTATAAAACTCTTTTTAGACTTTCAAAATACATGTTACATTTTACATTTTGAAGTCTTGTTCCACATAGAATTTCGATATATGAATTTCCCTAAGACTTTGGGCACCTGAAACAGAGGCTTAATATTGACTTTCTTGTGACTCTCATGTACAATCCTTTTGTGGATAACGTTATTGATACCAGTAGGCTTAGCCCAAGCAAGGAAAAGAATAAGATGTGGAATTAGAATGCTAAAGCAGGTATTAGATTGTTTTGCAAAAAGTTATGCAAGGAACCATTTAAAATTATGAAACACCTTTGATAGAGGAGGTTTGGTTTTTTCTTTTGCTACATTAATGACAAGTTACACTAGCTTTAAAAAAATAACAATAATTCAAAAAGCAGAAATAGATGAGGATATACTATACACCATATTTCCACATCTACTGGCATCAACATCTGATTTTCATTTCTAAATTGAATCTTTATAACAGAGGGATACATTAAGACCAAATCAGAAATTACAAAACAATATTACAGTATTCATTTAACTTGTTTTAGGGTAAAATTATAAATCTAGAAAGATAAGCAAATATATTTAACTACGAATAAAGCTGATGATAGTTTTTTTGCTCTCAGTATGTTTCTCAGACACTGTATTTGCTATAATAAAATCCTAAAACAAACTGCATAACCACCACTAGCCTCCTCATAAAATGAAAATATTATATTTCAGTTTTGGAAGGAGCATTTTTTGCTGTTAACTCATCATTATTTAGTTTTTCTTTGAGGCAAGTTGTTGCAGGTCAGATACAGATCATGATACTCATTAAATATGCTTGATGGTGGCATCACAACCACATTCAGGCTCAAAATTTTAAGTACTTGCATTTTATCAAACATTGTTTTGAGGAGTAACAGCCCGTCAACTCAGCACTTCAAAAGGCAGTTTTTCATTCCATGCTGTGTGAACAAATGTTCCTGTCCCATACACTTAGCCACTGGCAACTTTTGGGACTGTGCTGCAGCACATCAATGATATACCCAAAAGTCCTTATCTGTTATGCCTAGTGTGGCCCTGGGAGACTTCCTGATGCAACTATAGCTTAAAGTTTTGTTCTCACTCTTCCTGTGTAGCACCAAACTCGGTATTAATTTAAAAAACAATATACGCACAATTTATGACCAGGGCAGAGGAGGTTAATTTGAAATTAGCAAATCAACCCACCTTACCTAAGGATGGATGTTTGATATTCCTGGAATGAGAAATTGTCTTGAATTAGTCATGGCTTGAGACATCACTGGATCTCAAATTTTCACTTCCCTGTAAATGGATCATCACAGACTTAGAGATCTTTGTCTTAATAAACACTGAACAGCTACGGAGTTTGCTATTTCCAGGTCACTTTACAAAAAATAACCAATTAAGCACAATTTAAGAAGATAACATGACAGTTTTTAACATCTGTGTGATGCTTGCGCTCATAAGACAAAATGGCATATTTGTTTCCACTCAACTTTTAGACTGAGTAATGTTTAATGAAGAACTTAACAATTTAACAGGGAGTTATTATACTCTTAGAAGCTTTTCAAGACAGATCAAAACCACAGTTTCTAGGAATGTCTTTCATCCATCCCATTTAATCTCACCTTGTGCCCATTTCTGACTTCTCTCATATAGCTCGTGACAAGTACATCAAATTTTGATTCTCAAAGGACAGCAATCATTGCAAACAACTAGGGGCTTGCAATGAGCAGAGATGTGGTGGGTTATCCTTGCTCAGCAGCCAGATGTTCTCTCATTCCGCCTCCTCAACAGAACATGGGGGAGATAACAGGATGAAAAATCTCATTGATTGAGATAAAGACAGGGAGATCATTTACCAGTTAACATCACTGGCAAAACAGATTTGATTTGGGGAAAATGAATTTCATTTACTGCCAATTAAATTGCAGTTGGGTAGTAAGGATCAAAGACGAAAAAATTAAAACACGCCCCTCCCAGGCTCAGTTTCACTCCCTCACTCCAGACGCCTCCACCTCCCTGCAGTGAGCAGCACTGGTGGGAATGGGGTGTTGCGGTCAGTCCATAACAGTTCCTCTCTGCTGTTCCATCCTCCCCACACTTCTCTCCCGCTTCAGCGCGTGTCCTCTATGGGCTGCAGTATGGATAGGTCCATCCCGTGGGCTGCAGGGTAACCTCTACTCTGGCACCTGGAGCACCTCCACGCCTCCCTTCTTCACTGACCTTGCTGTCTGCAGGGCTGTTTCTCACACTTCTTTCCTTCGCTCCTCACAATGAAATTTTGCTCATCTCGTCATGCCTGACACCCAGGCATGTCATTCAGGATTAAATTCAGGGTAAGAATTACCTTTCACTCTCCCTTTTGGCATGTCATCCCACCAACAAGCTATTCATAGTCTTGGCATCGTGGGTGAGGCAGGAACACCTATATTACAATCTATTACCTATCATCTCTTTTGCTGTGGTGTAAGGAGTCTCAGTTCTTGCACAGAATATATTGTCCTTACTCAGTAGGTATGGGAGAATAAATTATCCCAGTTGTGAAACTCGGGATGTACATGGTCAAACAAGGATTTCATTTCAATTTCAGACCTTCCTTTCTACTTCACCACACTATTACCCTCTCAGAAAATAAACAGATAAAATCATTGAAGAGCACAGACGTTTTATATAAATTTACTTCTTAATTAATTTAGTGCAGTAACTGCTTACTAAATTACATTCTCCCATTTGCATTATTCCTTGTGGCTGATGTTTCTTCTGGCTCTTGTTCCAAAGAAAGTTATAACTGTCTTACCTCACCAGACAGTCTTCAAACAGCTTGCCCCAGTGTTCTGGTGCTCTGGTGTATTTTAATAATAACAATTAAAAAACAAAAAAAAAAAACCAAAACAAAAAACAACAAAGCAACTGTCCAAAGTGGGGTTTTCCAGACCCCCAGACCCATTAGAGAAACGATGTTCCTCCTGTTCATCTCCTGACTGCTGAGGTGACATGGCCAGTCAGCTTGTCTTTCTGCACAGTGGTACAGCAATGAATTCAGCAGTCACGTCTGTCGTTTCTCTTTCTCACTTTACACTTTGTCATCTTCACGCAGACATATTCACTTTTTCATATACACAGTTACAAAAATGTCTCCTCAACTGACTGTAACGGATTGGTTTCACGATCGGTTTTGTTCATCGTGATAATGATTCATTTGCATGGTCTCAGCTCTTTCTCTGCAGCATTAATTAAATTGCCATTTTACTGCAGCTGTGTACTTAACGTAACTCAGTTCATGTGCAGTAGGTTACACATGAACTCAGATATCAGTCTAGGGGTTTAGAAAAAGGCAGATGGGAAGAGACAATGTTGGGAACCTCTTTTTCTAGTATTATCTATGTTGAAAGAAAATTGAGATCATGTGTATGTCTAGAAAAACAAAATGGTAGAATAAGAGCTAGGGATGGGCAACATTTTAAATAATCAGTCCACAAATAATGTAGTCTTGTATGAGCTGAAGCATTATAAGAAAAATATATATATATTTGTATTTGGTAGACTAAAGCCCAGAAGAACAAGTGTTCTTTTGTTCCTACACCGCTGTGTGAGACACCTGCTGTCTGTCCAGACTCAGTGACTACTCTGCCCATCAAGAATCCGAATGCAAACTCCCTGCTGTCAGCAAGCTGCCTGCATGACCTAGTGAAATGGTATTCTGAGAATAGGTTTTTCCAAAGCTCTCCTTTCCTTCTCAGCAGCTGACTTGGATAGCTCCCCAGCTTCATCCAGTCTGCAAGCAAGAATGCCAAACTTGTAAGATACTGCTAGAAATGTCTTCCTTTTCCTTTTTAAATTCCTGAGGCTACAAGCACTGACCCATACATTTGTGGCCAACCTGCTGCCCACAGCAATAGGCTGCAGAAACACGGGCAGTGAGACAAGTGTTGAACAGAAACTGGAATCCAGTTGTGAAGCCTCTTTAACATGAGCCTTAAATGTCTCTCTCTTCCTCAGGCTAAGTATTAATTTGAAGTCTGAGTTTTAACCTTCAAGTGAGCATCCTAACAAGACCAAACAAGGACATTCTGTGCACAAGATGTTTCCTGAGTTTCCAGCTGAAACTGTCACTATCTGCAAAATTAACAAGTATTCCTGGAAAAGAGAAATTCCCAAAGACTGAGGGCTCCAGTGCTAGTCATTACAGTGAATTTTTGCTCACATGAAGCATAACATTGTCACAGAAAAGATTACAAGTGTTTTTTTCTAAAATGCCATGTAATCAGAGACTCATAAGTCTCTTTTCCTCTCTCCCTCCTCTCCTTGAAGACAGACATCAGGGAGACCGTCTGTTGCTCACCTCAGTGGCCACTCCAGCCCAAACCATGACAAGACATGTGCTCTAACTTCAGAGTTAGAGTGTTTTAACCCAGATCTCAACTGGATGGGTACTGTGCTCCCTGTTCCATCAGTCTTGTTCTACCTTTTTGTTCCTTGCTTTTTAATGTTACCCACACACACAAACTGCCCAAATGCCTGGAGGGAAAAGGTAAATGCAGTTTAAAAATCAAAGTTTTGTTTGGATTAAAGGTGCACAGTCAAATAAATTGAAGAAGAAAAAAAAATGAGGAGGGAGGATTTGTAGAAGGATTTGCACAGCTTTCCAAAGCCTTCTGAAAATGTCAGAAAGAAAAAGCATAACTTCAAACACAATAACAGAGATAAGACTCAGTCACTGAATTTCTTCCATCTAAAAAGACAATTTTGGAGGTCTATACATCATTAGTTATCACTATAGTGTATTATAATGACAATCTAATCTCTATATTCTCCCATGTTGCTAAGAAAACTAAAATCCTTCACGCTTGGCAAAAGGATGACTACCACCTTGGCTATGTCCAAGGGCTGAATTTAGGAAACCCAAAAGAAGTGGTGTTGAATCTCACATTATCAATTCAAAGACAAAAATATTGGTTCCACAAAAGTAACTTGATTTCTGACTTGCCAAATCAAAAGCTTTAATAGACAGGTATGCTTTATGAGTGAAGTGGGGTAGCAGGGAGGTATAACAGAACGAATGGTGATTACACTCTTGGAAATCTAAATTACTGCTTGCAACCCAGAGGCCATGGAATGAATAGGCATGTTGACAACCTGTTTGTGTTAAAGCCTGTGTAGGCAATACCCAGGCAATTTTATAGTCAAAGGATTTTAGTTTCCATGGTTGCTAGTCTACAGCCTCTGATTTGCTTTACACACAAAAAACATACAGATTAAAATAAGAAAGGCCTTTTATTTAGTCCAGTCTGGTGGAATATCATGATATTCATTTTGCTAGGTGCCAGAAACAAACAAACAAAAAAAAGCAGCACCCTGAAGCATTAAAATAATCACCCTAAACCACTGAATTTTAGTTATTTATATTTGGTTAGCTACAGAAAATGCAACAAGTAAATATATACTGAAGAACTAACAGAATCTTTCCTCTAAACAGTTTCACAGTCCAACAGGATAAATGACATTCTGAATGGAAACCAAATTACTACAAACACAGTATAGTCAAAGCAGCTCAGCTATGTATTTAACATTTTCAGAAAGAGTAAATGAAGAATGTGACCTTTACTGTTGCTGGTACCCAACAGACCCTCCAGCCATGTGATTTGTATTTATTTTTTTCTTCTTACCGTCAAAGTCTCTTCTAAAATACTTTTCCACTCTTATTTACTAATTAGCTATAGCTAAGAGAAATGTACATGCCTGGGGACTTTAAATACTGCCATGCTATTGTCACACATAGAGTCCTCCATCTGCAGCTAGTTATATATCCATTAGATCCCTTGGGTGTGTTTCTGTATACTAGATGAATTTGAGTTGTTTGCCATCTGCACTTGAATCATAAATTGTAACTGTTTTATTCATGTATAGTCTTTGATTAAATCTTGCTGAGATGATCTTTTGAGTCTATTTGCCCCTTCAGGTATAGCTACCATAATAATACTTGGTAATTTTGCTCTATGTTCAAAAGTGAAGTTTGACTGTTATCTTCAGAAATACAAATCACTCGGCAAATAGAATCATAGAATGGTTTAGGTTGGAAGGGAACTTGAAGATCCTCTAGTTCCAACATCCCTGCTATGGCCAGGGACACCTCCCACTAGACCAGGTTACTCAAAGCCCCATCCAGCCTGGCCTTGAACACCCCCAGGGATGGGGCAACCACAACTTCTCTGGGCAGCCTGTTCCAGTGCCTTACCACCCTCACATTGAAAAATTTCTTCCTGATATCTAATCTAAATCTCCCCACTTCCAGTTTGAAGCTATTACACCTCGTCCTATCATTACATGCCCCTGTAAAAAGTACCTCTCCAGCTTTCTTCTAGGTGCCCTTCAGATACTGGAAAGCCACTATAAAGTCTCCTTGGGGCTTTCTCTTCTTCAGACTGAACAACCCAAATGCTCTTAGCCTGTTGTCATAGGAGAGGTGGTCCAGCCCTTGGATCATCTTTGTGGCCCTCCTCTGGACCCGCTCCAACAGGTCCATGTCCTTCTTGTGCTGAGGACTCCAAGCTGGATGCAGTACTCCAGATGGGGTCCCACCAGAGCAGAGTAGAGGGGTAGAATCACCTCAGTTGACTTGCTGGTCACGTTTCTTCTGATGCAGCCCAGGATACAGTTGGCCTTCTGGGCTGCAAGTGCAACACCCCTAAGTTCTTCTCCTCAAGACTACTCTCAATTCATTTTCCACCCAGCCTGTATTCATGCTTGGGATTGCCCTGACCCAGGTGCAGGACCTTGCACTTGGCCTTGTTGAACTTCATGAGGTTGGCATGGGCCCACCTCTCAAACCTGTCCAGGTCCCTCTGGGTGGCATCCCTCCCCTCTAGCATGTGGACCACACCACACAGCTTGGTGTCATTGGCAAACTTGCTGAGGGTGCACTCAATCCCACTGTCCATGTCACCAACAAAGATGTTAAATAGTACTGGTCCCAGTACTGACCACTGAGGAATGCCACGCGTCACTGGTTTACACTTGGACATTGAGCCATTGACCACAACCCTTGGATTCTGACCATCCAGCCAATTCCTTATCCACCAAGTGGTCCATCTGTCAAATCCCTGTCTGTCCAATTTAGAGACCAGGATGTCATGCAGGACAGTGTCAAATGCTTTGCATAAGTCCAGGTAGATGGTGTCTGTTGCTCTCCCCTTATCCACCCAAGCTCCAACCCCGTCATAGAAGGTCACCAAATCTGTCAGGCATGACTTGCCCTTGGTGAAGCCATGTTGGCTGTCACCAATCTCCTCCTTATTTTCCATGAGCCTTAGCAGAGCTTCCAGGAGGATCTGCTCCATGATCTTGCTGGGCACAGAGGTGAGACTGACTGGTCTG
Organism: Anarhynchus alexandrinus; assembly: GCA_008711295.1. Classification (NCBI taxonomy): domain Eukaryota; kingdom Metazoa; phylum Chordata; class Aves; order Charadriiformes; family Charadriidae; genus Anarhynchus; species Anarhynchus alexandrinus. Next base: position 963,843 of record VUYV01000139.1, on the reverse strand, counting down.
TTGTTCCCCAGGTCTTCCTTTTTTCCCTTTTTGAAAATGGGGGTTACATTTCCCCTTTTCCAGTCAGTGGGAACTTTACCAGACTGCCACAACTTTTCAAATTTAATGGAAAGTGGCTTAGCAACTTCATTGGCCAGTTTCCTCAGGACCCATGGATGGATTTCATCAGGTCCCATGGACTTGTGTACCTTCAGGTTCTTTAGATGATCAATAGTGTTTCTCAAATTAAAACCAAAAACACAAAAGCAAATTCAATAGAAAAACAGTTACAGCATACTTTCAATTACGGTATGTTAAAAGGAAAGTCAGAGGTGGGTGTAATCCCCTTGTGAATTAAGACATGATAAGAGGGTGGACTGGGATGGGTCAACACAGTAGGAGCAGGTCGCATTCTTATTAGCCCAGGCACAGCAGTATAATGGTGAGGTCTGCCCTGGACAATGACAATCGTGCAGAAGGTCATTGGCTGCCTCATTATGCACATTTCCTGCTCACTGGTGTTGCCATTTCTCAGTCTCAGTGCAGTGCTGCAAACACATTTCCTTGTTACTGTTAAGGTTTTCTGAGAGGCTTAGACATTGCTTTGTGAAAGTGAGCAGAACTTGAGGCAGAGCAGCAAAGCAAAAGAGATGATCTGTCTGATGGAACGTACCTATTTCTTCCCTCTCTTTTTCTTCCCTACAAAGCTCCACGCTTGGAATTTTTTAGAAGAGCTACATCCAACTAACTCCTAGCGTGCCTGACAGTAACATCACCTTGTAAACAAAACCACGAAGTATCTTGGAGAACAGGTTTTGTCATAACAGATGTTTCAGATAGAATTTTTTTCCCCGCAACATAGTACTGTTAGAGTAGCTGGCATGCATTACAGTCTTTTAGAAGAATTACAGTCTCTCCAAAAACAAACAGAGGAAAAAAGGAGTGTTCTGAGGGGCAAAGAGGGGTTTTGGCAAGAAGGAATTTTTGACATGAGGAATAAAGAAAAGGTCTGGTGAGCAGGTGGAAACCAGCTAAGCTTCAGACATGAATTTTAATCTGGAAGGATGTCAAGGAAAGCTGCCACAAAGTCATTGCCAGAAAAATCCACTCTGGCGAACAAAACATGTAGGTTTTATCAAAAAGGTCATAAATTTCATCCCAGCATTTAGTTGTTCAATGAACTGCTTAGAATACTACATTTTATCTTAAAAAAATGAGGTCAAGTAAGGAGAAAGGAAACCCCTGAAGTCCTGGGCTATAAATGTGTTCTATATAACCTACCAGGGAAGAATTATTTAAAGATCACTCAACTTGCACTCTCCAGAGATTTCTGACTGGACATTTATTATTTTCCTACAAGAAACCTGACTTACTGCTCTGACTTACTGCTCCAGTTTTAGAATGGAAATCTCAATGGACTCACACTGATGTAAAAATGCAGTGTAAAAACTACAGTAATGAATCCAGCTCAGTGACACACTGAGTACTGAAAGTCATTTTTGTCAATTCCTGAATTAATCTTTTAAGAGCCAATTTTCATGCTTAAGAAGAATTAAATTTCTAACTGATCTTCTGACACACATCATGGAAAAAAATTTGGATTAAAAACATCCAAATCATGAAAAGGCACCTTGAAAGCAGTACTGACTACAACTCCCTGCATTTTCTACCATTTCAACTATGTCCTGATTTATTTAAACTGTTCTTCCTGAACTTCTGGATATCCAAAAGCAACAAGAAAACTTTAATAGAAAGATATGAACTCCTAGTTTGAAGGTTGCGTTTAGACAGACTCTTACATACTGTGCATGATGGAAAGAGGCTCTTTACCTGTTCCTCTTTATTTGCCAAACAAAATATAGCTCAGAAAGTGGGACGAAAGCTAAGATTATATACAAATTTACCCAATTAATTTGTAGATTCATTGAAACCAATATAACAGACAGTAAAAAATTTACATACTTTTCTCCTTTGAAAAGACTTAAATACTTTTTAAGAAACAAACATTAGGCTAACATGGAGGAGAGAAATATTTTTGTAAATTGCTTGAACTCGTATTTAGCTATTTTTCTCTTTCTGTAATGCCAAATTGGGCATTAAACCAAGGCAAAGCTGGACAAACTCTGTAGCAGTTAACGTATTTAGTCTAAGAAACTGACAATAAGATCCAGCCATACAAAATATTCTGATTTGTAATGCATGTTTTGCCAGGTCCCCAAGTTCTGTATCTTTAAAGCCACAATCCCCAAACACATATTTCATAGAATCATAGAATGGTTTAGGTTGGAAAGGACCTTGAAGACCATCTAGTTCCAGCCCCCTCACCATAGGCAGGGACACCTCCCACTAGACCAGGTTGCCCAAGGCCACATCCAGCCTGGCCTTAAACACCTCCAGGGATGGGGCATCCACAGCTTCCCTGGGCAACCTGTTCCAGTGCCTTACCACCCTTAAAGTGAAAAATTTCTTCCTAATATCTAATCTAAATCCACCTTCTTCCAGCTTGAAGCCATTCCCCCTCATCCTATCATTACATGCCCTTGTAAAAAGTCCCTCCCCATCTTTCCTGTAGGCCCCCTTTAGGTACTGGAAGGCCACAGTAAAGTCTTCTCAGAGCCTTCTTTTCTCCAGGGTGAATAATCCCAACTCTCTCATCCTGTCTTCACAGGAGAGAGGTGCTCCAGCCCTCATATCATCCTCATGGCCCTCCTCTGGACCCGCTCCAACAGGTCCATGTCTTTCCTACGTTGGGGTTTTCAGAGCTGGACACAGTAATCCAGGTGGTGTCTCACCAGAGTAGAGTAGAGGGGCAGAATCACCTCCTTCGACCTGCTGGCCACACTTCTGATGCAGTCCAGGATTTCTCAGCCTTGAATTGAACATTTTATCTATACTTATACTTAGGTAGAAAAATCAGTCACTAGTCTGGATTTTGCTTGAGTTTTGAAGATAGTCAATAACTGATGTTTGCTATATTCTGGCTTTCAAGAAACTGTTAACTAAGTAATTGGGGGAGAGAGGGGGAATGACAGGACAGGGGGACTAGCCTCACAATGTCTTCACGAGAATGATGTTATGCAATGACAACACCACCATCATGTCTACTTTCACCTGTATTTCATATGACACAGCAAATTCATGAGCGTCGTATTGTTTTTTATCTACAAGTAGGAAAACAATGTACCACTGTTGCGAACCCATAAGAGCAGCCTAGTATACAAGCTAATGCCAAGAGCTCGTTACATGTCCCTTCATTTCCCCATGTATGCAAACCTAGGTTTAGATGCAAGAAATCAGGGTCCGGATCACACTTAGATACCACAGCTCCTACTTCAAATTATTTGACAAACAGTAGGAGCTGGAAGGGTCCTATACATTACCAATCTGCTCTTGATCAGCTACCACACTTTTCCAACATCCTACTCAGAGGGTAGCTCTGAGAAAATACAGTACAGATTTTCTACTTATATTTGGTCTTTTTTNTTTTTTTTTTTTTTTTCACATTCAAGGCCTATTTTATTTATGGTTTTAAAGAACAAATCAGGTATTGATTTCAAGAAGTAGTGGGGTTACACACTGAAGTATTTTTGAAGCATCTCTCACCTGTACTTAGTCTTTCTCCTGTTTTGTAGGTTTTCTTCGATGACAAAAAATATTACTGAATATCACAGCACAAAACTAAGCTTACAACACAAGTAAAAAGTATGAGAAGGAGAGATGACATCACAGTTTACGGCAAGCAATTTTGCATTGTCCTGCCCCTTTTTTTCATGCCTGGTTATATGACTGTGTTCTGTTTTTTTTACCTGTTCCAAACAGGCAAACCTCCTCAGACCCATCACCACCTCTGAAGTACAAGCAATGATAGCATAGGTGCTGGGTACTTTTCCCAAACCCTGTGCCTCCCACTCAACACTATCTGTACTCTAGAGTGTAGCTGTTCACCCGGCAGCAGCCCCGGCTGCTCCCATCTGTTTCCAATCCCACTTTCTCAAGCCACCAGACCAAGCCAGCTTTATGCAACCATAATCTCTCCTCTTTGGAACAGTACCATACACAACAGCAGTGATGCTGGCATGCAATTTTTTTACAGCAGCCTACACAGTGAGGTCCAGCTTTTTAGTAACCCATATTCAAAGGGCTTGATTTTTCCTGTATAAATTTGATTGCTTCAGACACAATTACCTCTTGATGACCACAATTCTGTGATGTGTATCACCCAGTCTTTAATCAGGCTGCACTTAGTTATCGCTTTGTGAATCCCTCGTGCTCCATGATTTTATCTTCACACCTTCAAATACTAAGATAATGCTAATTAAATATGTGGAGCAGTTGTATTTAGGATCTTCCTGTTTGCATGTACACTTTATTTTCAGTGAACATGCAAATTAAAGCCCACCTTCTTTGTATTTAACTAGCAGTTAGAACCACATTAATCTTCCTGGATCTGAAAAGATTTTTACCACCTTGATAAGTCTTTTCAAAGTAGCAGTAGCATAAATGAGAGTTTCCTTCAGGAAAATCATCACAAAGCCACATTTGCTGGTTCTTGGACATTCACCTCAAAGTTCATAAAGGAGTTTACACTCATAAAGCTTCCCAAAGTTTCTAGGATTCTAGTTTGTGACCATCCCTTCTTTTTGATGTGGACACTTGAGTAATTCCTGGTAAAAGAGTAGACTTCTGGTCCCATTAACACAATTGTAAGATTGCAGATGCAGGAGTACTGCTATCACGTTGTTATTCAAATCTACAATACTAAAAAACCTAAACTTTCTCTATTTTGTTGCTGACAGCTTCTCAGTTCACTCATTTTCCCAAATTTTATGGGCGTACTGAATCACAAACAGTAGAGTCAGTCAAAGATAAGAGTCAAACACACACATCGAAGCTGGACTAAACCATAATGACATAGGATAAAAACAATAGTTCTTAAGGATTCCCACATTTTATTCCAAGATCAGATTCCTGTGATAGAATCATAAAATGGTTCAGGTTGGAAGGGAACTTGAAGATCATCGAGTTCCAACACCCCTGCCATGGCCGGGGACACCTCCCACTAGACCAGGTTGCTCAAAGCCCCATCCAACCTGGCCTTAAACACCTCCAGGGGTGGAGCTTCCAAAACTTCTCTGGGCAACCTGTTCCAGTGCCTTATCACCCTCAGAGTGAAAAATTTCTTCCTGATATCTAATCTAAGTCTACCCTCTTCCAGTTTAAAGCCATTCCCCCTCATCCTATCATTACATGCCCTTTTAAAAAGTCCCTCTCCAGCTTTCCCATAGGCCCCCTTTAGGTACTGGAAGGCTCCTAAAAGGTCTCCCTGGAGCCTTCTCTTCTCCAGGCTGAACAACCCCAACTCTCTCAGCCTGTCTTCACAGGAGAGAGGTGCTCCAGACCTCTGATCATCTTTTTGGCCCTCCTCTGGACCTGCTCCAACAGGTCCATGTCTTTCCTATGTTGGGGTCTCCAGAGCTGGATGCAGTACTCCAGGTAGCGTCTCACCAGAGTAGAGTAGAGGGGCAGAATCCCCTCCCTCGACCTGCTGGTCACACTTCTGATGCAGCCCAGGATATGGTTGACTTTCTGGGCTGCGATCGCACATTGCTGGTTCATGTTGAGCTTCTCATCAATCAACACCCACAGGTCCTTTTCTTCACGGCTGCTCTTGATCCATTCTCCACCCAGCCTGTATTTGTGCTGGGGTGGGGGTTTGCATTTGTATTTATGCTTGGAATCACAGCTTAAGAGAAACAAGTCCTTACTGGCAGGGGCAGACCAATTGGTCCAAATGCCAAACAGAGTGCTCTCATCTAGTGCAAGAACATGGTATCTTGTGACTGAAGACATTTAATGGAAACACTCATAGGTCAAAACAAAAAATAAAATGCTAAAGTCAAGACAAAACCAAAACTGCCTGCCAGATTTTTTTTATTACTTCAGAGCTTAAAAATGTTGACCAAAATCTGTGACTAAACATACCCTTTACCACTAACAGTTTCTTGTATTACTACAAAATCTGATTTTAAGGGTACATTTTGACTACTTGTGATTTAAAAGTTATGCAGCCCACCATTGAGTCTACATAGCATGGGCATATTCAAAAATTATGGTGAAAACTAGATAGCAAAAAGCTTTTTTGAAAAGTGACACAAGTATTTCAGAAAAACATATTTTATGTGCCATAAGTTGTTAATAAATATTGATACTCAGAATTTATCTTTTTTTGTTGTTGTTTTCAGTTCAGGTTTTCAAACACCTTAAAAGCACTCAGCTTCAAAGTTTCCAGGTAAAGCAAACCTTGGGTTATTATTCCCATTTAATACTTACCTGTGAAGAAACTTATTTATTAACAAAAACATAGAAAAGGCCACATGGCACATGTTTCAGACCCAGAAATACCACGTTTTACTCTCAGTCCCACAGTCCCATAGGCAGAGATGTTATTTTCAATCCTGAATTTTTGTGATGTTGGCAGTTGCTTTTTTTCTTTTTCAGCTCGGTCTTCAATACTCTCTTGACACTCAACTATAATAACAGATATTTTAAAAAGAGAAGAAAGCCTGGAAGACCACCACTAGCAGTCAACCATTAAAAGTGATTTTTATTTCCTCTCATCAAGCAGAGAGCCAATAAGTTATCTGTGAAGCTGGAACCAGGAGCTTTCTTATACTCCATTTATACAACCTATGCACACTTCAGTGAGTGCCTAGTGACACAAATAGGTTCACAGAAGCCTATAAGACTTATAAAAAACATAAAACAAACACCAGGGCAAAGAATGTGTATATAGATCATTATGGAGCTTTTAGAAAGAGAAGTGGGAGGAAATGCTATTTTGTAGCACTTGAAACTTAGTTGAGAAGTAAGAAAATATTGGAAAAAGATCATCTGTTTTTTTAAAAGAATGGTGGTTTCTTTTTTTCAGTTTCTAACATTATCGATTTAAATATATGAAACTTTTGGGACAGTAATGTTAATTATGTTGCTACAAGGGGCTTCTGCACTTTACCTGGCAGAATTGTAATGAGTTCAGAAATGGACATGGTACTTGGGGGAGGTAGACAATATAATACAAATATCTCAAAAATGGTTCGTATCATGGAAAAGCCTGAAACTGGTTCCATCAACACAGAAAATGCAAAGCCCATAAAAACCCCTGTCTGAATGAAAAACTTGTGTTGTCTCAGCTACCAGTGATCATTCTGGGTGTGTGTCCGAAACAAGGAATACAGCTTCACATATTATTACAATCAGTCCTTAGGGATTCAGGTGCAGATCTCCACAAGCTCCACAAGTAACAATACTCACTCTACTTTTAATGACAATCTTCCACAATACAATTTTCTCTTAACTCTGTTTTGTTATATGTATTATGCAAGCACTTTGACTTAAAGGGTTTTCAAAACTGAAAAGTCAGAAAGCTTGAGTTTTTCTGCGAGTGTCTGGAGGGAGGAAAGGCAGACAATTATAAAAGCAAGGCCATTTTCAGAACAAGAGAGGAAAGGTAGCAGAAAGAAATGCATATAATGAGCCTGACTGATCTCCTGCTGACACTACACATCTCATATGGCTGAGCTGGACAAGATCTGGTTTCTTTAGAACAGCTGTCCAGGAGGTGCATGATCAGGCAGGTCACAGTCAAAAGAAAGGCAGATTAAACTGCTGCTATTAGTGCAGGGCATCATGTACAAAGGTGCTTCTTATGAGGTCACTGGCAGAAGTGGGCCTACAGTGCAGCCTGGAAATCTTTATCAGATCAAAGGTTAGCCAGTACTTCTGAATTTAGGTTAATCCCATTTTCACTTTAATCACTCTAACGAGAGAGAAGATACAGAGAATTAAGAAACTGATGCTGGATGATTAGCTGACTTTTTCCTCCAAATGACAAGAATCTAGGGAACACATCTAAGACTGAAGAACTAGTGTTTTACCATAAATCATACAAACAGCAAGACAATTATATATGAGCATACCTGATTGGAAATGGAACAATGTATAAAAAAAAACAAGAATAAGAATTAGTCTGTGCTGTGCCTTTCACCATAGTTCTGATCCCCTAACAGACAGACAAGAGACAGCTAAGCTAGCTGTAAGCCAAACGTAAGCTGCTTTCATGTAAACTAGCCAGAAGATAACTACTTCTCTGTCTTGAGTGTGTAACACAGAAGAATTCCTACCTGTTCTAGCAAAATTTATCATTCTGTATTTTAATTCGCACACCAGCTTTTAAAAGCAGTGACACAAGCACCTATGCATAAGGTGGTCTTTGGGGCCATCAGCCAGAGCAAACCCTTGGACCTTCAAAGCTAAAAGTACCTCTCTGAAATTATGTGTGATGAGGAGCTCATATCTGGTTGTTAGAAAACTCAGTGCATGTCACAGCATCACAGAATGCTTGAGGACACCTCTGGAGATAGTCTAGTCCAATCCACTGCCCAAGGCCAGAGCAGGTTGTCCATGCCTGCAGGCTGCCCAGTCTGGTGTGGAATAACTCCAAGTATGGAGACTCCACAATCCCTCTGGACAACCTGTGCCAGTGCTTAGTTGTTCTTACAGTTAAAAAAAAAAAAAAAAAAGAAAAGTTTTTTCTAACATTTAAATGTTGGGGATTTTTGTATTTCAGTTTATGCCTATTGACTCTTTTCCATCCACTGGATATGACTGAGAAGAGTCTGGCTCCATCTTTATTCCATCCCATCAGGTATTTATACACATTGATGAGATCCCCCCAGCCTTCTCTTGTCTTCTGCAGGCTAAACAATTCCAGCCATCAGTCTTTCCTCATGAGAGATGCTGCAGTCCCTTAATCACGTTTGTGGTTCTTTGATAGACTTGCACCCATATGCCCATGTCTTTCATATACAGGGAGAGGCTACTGGGGACCTGGGGAACCCCAGATGGGACCGACAGATGCTCCCCTCTACCCCTCTTCAAAGAGAGAGGCAGAGGAGGAAAAAGAGACGTATGAGTTTAGAAGGAACTAAACTACTTTAATGAAATATTAATAATAAAATAAAAAGAAATAATGAAAAATATATACAAAACCGTATCAAGCTCCCGAGATGACAATCACGACACCAGCTGGCACTGGGCCAGTCCCAGGCTGGACTCAGTGATGGACGGGAACTGGATTCCGGATCTGGATTCAGGATCGGGATCACAGGCAGACGAACAGAGTCCTCCTCAGACGTCGGCCATTGAAGGAAGAGAGCTGACCCTTTGATCCCTCAGCTTTTATACTGAGCATGAGGCGGATGGGATGAAATACCCCATTGGTCAGTTTTGGGTCACCTGTCCTGTCCAATTCTCCCTGTAGGTGGGACCCCAGTATGCTTTTCCACTTCTGACCCTCCAACAGGGCAAATAACAAAGTTGGTTGGCCTTGGGTGTTATAGCAATAAGTATAAGCAAGAGCCTCTCTGCATACCGTACCTGGGCATCAACTATAAACATTGGTCTTATCACTCTTAGAGAGTGAACATTTTCTGCACAATATGCTGTTAATTTCAGTAGTTAGAAGAGGCCCAGCTAAGAAGCAAAGCTACTCAACAAAATTGATTCGATTTTACCTCAAACCAGGACAACAATAAATTAAACAAACAAACACAGGCTGTGTTTTGGATTTGTGCTGAAAACAGTGTTGATAATATGGGGATGTTTTAATTACTACTGAACAGGGCTCACAGAGTGTCAAGGCCCGTGTACCCTAAAACAGGTTGCTTTTTCTTCCAAACAGAAGACACAGCAATGAGCTCATCACAAAAGATCAGATCATTGTCCAGGAGTTGTTTGGATAAGCTAATCTATCACCAAAACTAAGCTTCAAGACAGGAAAACTATTTGCTGACCGAAAGGTGTAAAGATTAAATATGTTTGTCTTCTGCAGGTGAAGACAATCCCACAATCCCCTTCAACTATCCTTTAAGTTAACTCTTTCCCATGAAACACAGTCTAATTTTGTGGTCCCATCCTCCTCCCTTCTTATAAATTAAAAAGTTCTGATTCAATGTCTTCAAAGATATGCCTGAGCAATTCCTCCAACGGCCCATCCATCAACCAGTGCCCCAAGACTCCTAGTCTTTGTTATTGTCTCAGTTATCAACTGTTGCTCAGGGTAGGCATGTCTGTGGATATAATGTATTAATTTTCTTGTCTCTTGTCCTATCTTTTTATGCTGACTAGCCATTAATCAGATATTCTGACAATTATCCTTACATTTTTCTAATCATTGCACTAATTTAAAAAATGTACAACATGCCATGAGGATTAACTCTTTTAATCATTTGTTTGGAACATTATCATTATTCATTGGCAAAACAGGGTAAAAGTCAAAAGATGTAACAAACATTTTTCCTTAAGATTTTGACCTCCAATTCATATGACTGATGTATGTGAGATATCAAGGATTTTCTGCCATCCCACCAAGTTTATTTATGGATTGCAGGCATGTTCTCTCTTCCTAAAAAAGGCTGTTACTAAGTGACAGTGGTTAATTACTGTGGGTTTTGAGCAGCTCATAACACCTCATTGTGAGATTGGATGTGATTGACGGCACTTCAGTTTCTAATGTGACAGACATCTAAAGCTAGATCCACAGTGATTTTAGCTTATATGCAAGTACATTCTTTTATTTCCTACTTATTTATTCTGCCTACCTACTGGTTCACTCAAGCTGAATTTTAGAGACAGCAACTGGTTCACATAGGCAGGATTTACTGTTCACATTCTTGCGAGGTACTGTGGATATTACTGGGAAGGAAGTGACTTAGTTACAGTCCTCTGAAGGTACTCCAGCATGTCTCATGTTAATACTGTTTGAGGGTTTCTTTGTATGCCTAAACAATCACTTGGACTTTTCCTGAAGAACTTTTGGGACAGTCCCTGGAGAGAACAATACAAGAAATCTTCATGCTTTTCCTCTCCAATTTCTTAATATAACTTGCTTACTCAACTAGGAGAGAACACATATTAGACTGAAAATATTTCATGTTATTCTTTGGCTCCTTAGAGGGATGTGAATGGTCTATAGTGGCATTTTACTGTTCTCACTTTTCTGCGTTGGCATATAACGTGATTACAGCTTTAAACTTTCATTATTGCTTGCATTATCATCTCACCATGAACTTCAGCGTTCCTGGAGGAATAAACGTACTTGCCGTGTTGAAACTGCCACATACCTTTTACCGAGTTAAGCTTTCCCAAACCATCAGCTTTGCAACTGTAGCTGGCCAGATGATTGACTCAGAAAAGGATACCCAGAAACACACCTATGGCAGGACGGAAACAGAGATTGCATAACTACACAGAAAAGCTGAGGGGAATCACCAGCTTCCCAATGAAAGGAAAAATCCATTCTGGAAACCAGTAGATTTTTGTAAAACAAGCCCAATTTCAGGATTCATAAAATCATATAACTGAAGTGCTACCATGAAGGTACAAAGGAAGAGTAAGAACAGCTGTATTCTTTAAGGAGGCTTGGGGAATCATACTTGCTTAACCTAAACAGATCCAAGGTAAGATATGGTATAAAAGTCACGTGCAATGCTTGCTGCACTGATATTTTCCCATGGGCTGATGAAATTATACAACCACTGGGAGGCTAGCAAAAATCCATGGTTTGCTCATTCAGTCACCTAAATCTCAAGTACCAAGGCATTCTTGTCACCCGTATCTTAACTGAAGAGCTGATGGGTACATCCACACTGGAATTTTAGTCTGGAGCAGAAATGCCCTTTTGGAGCAAAGCTCCACACCCGCTTACTGCACTTTGGTGTACACTGAGGTGCATGCGCAGTGGAATCCTTCAGGATGAAGCAACTTAAAGATGAGAGGCAGGAGCACAGCTGATGAACTCCAACTGTGCAGTGCACAGGACCAAATCAGAGCTAGTCAGAAGGGTAAAGAACATCACATGCACAGTTCTGATGGTTCATTCTTGGTACCTGTTCATGCTACAAATCTATTCAACTAATTATGCTGCACTGTTCACTAACACAGACAGAGTCTATAGCAACCAGCCTAAGAGACATATGATAGCAGGACATAGTCAGCACTGCTTACAGAAATAGTCCATTGGCTCTTAGGGATCAATAAAGATTCCTGTCTGCAATGTGAACAGAAAGCTGGTTTAACCCAGGTCAAAAACCCCCAAACTCCTGAAGATACAAAAGTCTCACAGGCAACTGAAATATCTTAAGTTTACAGCAGCAGAATGGCAGTCCTTTCTAAGTTATTTATAGAGTCCACACCTCAGCAGAGCAACAGATGGTATTCATATTCCAGTATACAACCCCTACACATTTGGAAGGAAAGTGCTGAATGAAGTGACACCTGCAGTGTTTGCCATTCTAAGACAGCATGCTCCTGATGGCACTGCACACCTGTATTATGACAGCTGACAATGTCAGTCAAACTGCTTGCCTCCAAGCAGAAGAGTTTTGGGTAGAGATTGAGGAAGACAAACTGGCAGAAGCGAGTACTGGAGGGAGACCGTGAAGGCAGCACACTTACATCGCAGCTCTGGTACTGAACACCAGCTCTGGCAAGGAGTTCTTTTGCTCTCAAGTTCTACGTATGGAACAGCTTGCTCCCAGTCCTAGACTTTGGTTTCCTGCTCTTCAACATGAACCAATTTACTTCGCAAATTTATTTGAGAAACTGAGGTATGACAGAGCGTCATATTCCATGAATCATAAGAAATTGGGGGTAGAGCTAGAAGACAGTATTCAGAAATCCACGCTAGCAAGCCCAATTTAGTCTTGTCTGAATGCAGTATGGTTACAGCCGGCTTGAAAGATTTGCCTCTGACAGCTGAGTCAAAATTCAGCTTATCAAGTTAAATTCAGATAGTCAAGAGCACAAGGTAACTGTCCCCTTAGTTGTCCCCAAACATGCCTTAACTGGGTACTAAAGCTCCATATATGTTGCAGAAAAGTTAGAACCCTTTAAACAGTTCAGAAAGCATTTTAAAGTAATTCTTAGGAAACACCAAAGATGGGGAAGAGCACTTTTGTTCCCACTTAGGTATGCACACCTGGACTGCAGGAGGGGCTCCTTCTTCTGTGTAAACATTTGATTGCACACATATAAGTGAGCTTAATGGAACATATTTCTATGAGCAATTTGAGAAGGAAGCGAGACACTCTTCCTTAAGGACAGGAAATGTCACATATATATCTGCCCTAAAAGTGCCCATTTGTACAGTAACCTGGAAGATCAACTGGTTTAGGCTGGCCTTTTGTTTGCAGATGCTGTAGCTGTTGGTATGAATACATCAAGTAGCCCTTCTGGGTACATTAGGATTCTAACACACCAAAGAGGCTCAGAGGGATGTACAGGGGAGGGAAAAACAACTGCAGGGCATGGTGTAAAAAGAAAACTTTACTGCAAAATGGATGAAGAAACTTCCATTAAAATGTACCAGTATGCAGTCAAAGCATTAGCTCACATATACTGAAACGGATCTCTAAACTAAAGGTGAAATAAATATACTTTATCTCAAAAGGAATAACAGCCTATAGAAGACGTTATATTATTCCTTTTCTCTCCTCCCACCTTTGTAAGTTTTAAGTTATTTTTCTGAAGCAACTCTACAAAACCAACAAACAAAACCCAACACAGCACACCCTACTTTAAAATCGCATGTATATTCTGATATTTAAAACATTTTCCTGGGATCCTGAGTTGAATAATATTAGGTGAAGGAACCAAAATTCTGATTTTCCACATCGTGCAGGAAGGCTAATAAAAAACGAAAAAATAAACAAAAAACAATTATAGAAAAAAGGGAAAAGCTGTTTCCTGTTTTGAAAGACATGTCATAGGGACTTCTTTTCTGAGGGTCTTTTTGATATATAAATCCTCAGTAGAGGCTCCACAGCATCAAAGGCAGCTGTGTGCCATCTAGCCTGAAGATGCCCTGCCCTCAGCATTCCCACAGGGCTAGCAGCTACCTTTAGGTCGCTCAGCTTCTGAGATTTCAGGTGCCCTGACAACGCTCTCCAGTCTCCCAAAGTGTAACATCAGGATTTGCTTCTAGATCCTGTTCCAGTCAACCTGGTGTGAAGCACCCTTCACACTTCCACTGCCTTAGTACAGCCAGCCCAGGGGAAAACAAAGCAGCCTCCCTTATCAGTACTCATCTGGTAGCAAGTACATTGCAAAACAGTTTGATGAAATGCTACACCTTCCCCAACAGCAACCAGTGCCATTGGGTTGTCTCAGCAGGCCCTTTCAAGTTCTTTCCTCACAGCCTGTCAGAACCCAAAGCCATCCGCTCCATCCAGCAAACCAACCATCTCTGCCTGCTCCAGCTTTTGAGCAGGCTTTTTCCCTCCAGCCTCCTGGCTGGAACTCAGCCAGCTCTTCAAAGCGCAGGACACCAAAACCCTCAGTAAGAGCATGAGTGGGGAGATAACTACCTGAAAAAAAGGAAAGAGAAAAATGCAGCAAGAATGACACCCCAGGACTGGTGTGGGGGCAAGATAAGGCTTGAGAAGAGGGGGAAGGGTCTTAGTTGAGACAGATCGGCTACTGAAAGGATTTACAGGAACCACCTGCTTGCTTTCTCCCCTAATTCCATAATCAAATAAGGCTGGCTGGCTCACATTAGGTTTCTAAATAGGGACAGATTATTCCTTTGCACTGTTAAAAAAGTCTCAAAATTAATGATAATCTTTTTTTTTTTTNTTTTTTTTTACATTTGCCCTTCAATTACCTCTTACTGAGGAATTTATAAGTAAGATTTTTTTATTATTATTTCAAGGTTTCCTCCAGCACAGAGAAAAGTATATTGTATACTTCACAATATGTGGCATTATATTTACTCCTATTTTCCGTACTCCTTTCTCCAAGTATTGTTTTTCTCCCCAGTTGTTTTCTGGAGTTTCTAATTCTATTCACTTTTCTTATGGCTCAAGCGGTGAAACCTCAGTAACCAAAGAAATACTTAAATCAATAACAATAATTAAGAGCAGGTTTCAACTAAGGTGTTGTCAGGGGAGAATTTGTTTTCTAGATGACTGCCCATTTACTACAGAGAATATAGTTGTACCTATATTTGTGTGGAACAGGGAGTGGTTATATAACAAAAATGCTATTTCCTCCTGAAGTACATATTTTTTGAAATATCATTGGTAGGTTTGTTTCTGATCATAAATAATGTACGTTTTAATACTATTTTTCTTAATAGCTATATAATATATATTGAGATAATTTGTAATAAAATGTAATTAAAAACCAATAAAAATAATAATTAAAAAAATCTCATTCTGGGGTAAACTCAGGAATGCATTCAGGCCAGGGGCCTTTGTTACAGAGGCTGGAACATTGCACACTATCTTTATTCCCATAAACATTTCTAAAAGACACTGATGAAAAACACAGTATCTTAGTTTAATGAGTTATTGTATTATTATAATATGAAGTATATTATTGCACCTCATTGCATTATTTCTAACAGTAGAAAAGATATGTTTTTACCAAAAAAAATGTATTTTGTTTGAAAACAGCTGAGATGAAGGATCTTTTCTTTGAAAGAACGCCAAAGCAGCTCTGCTACAGCAGCAAGAGCACTTACTGGCAGTAAATGGAGGCTTAGATTTGCCATGTGTCTTCCTTACACCATCCTGTTTTCCCCTTAGGAGAAGAATTAGAAGTGGTTCTGGGAACAGCATGGGGAAAAACCAATCAAGATTTTGTGCAAAGTGCTGTGCTATTATGGTAGGACACAGTATTTTACAGCTTTACCACACAGAGCAATTACAATCTGTTACCTCTGATACTCTCAAGGATGGGAAGACTCAAAAAAAGAAGTATGTGGTATTACAGCCAACTATTTTACTTTTGGGTCTAGCAACGTAGAGCAGTACTGCAATGTTTGTTAGTTATATGTGAATTTCATGCCAATGAGATTCACCCTGTCAGCCTTAGGCGTTGAAGTCCAGTAGATAGCCACAAAGCTGGTAGAGTACCAGCAGTGAGGCTGTGGTAATTCCTTCCATTGCTGAAGAAACTGAGGTAAAATTAACTTTTCAGTTCAATTGGTCCTTATCTTACATGCTTAGTTGGACATACTTACACGCTAAGAGGACAAGACCTGACTGCCAATAATTTGACTGAAACTATCAACAGCAGTTACAAACAAATGGCAACCACCCCAACTATCCAAGTTACAACTGCATTTGCAACAAAAAAGCTAAAAACACTGTTGCCCAGTAACTAATGTAGTCACCGTAGATACATAGGGGTCACTGCAACAGGAACACAGAAGGTGACATGTGGAAAACTGTGAGATATTTCATTTTGAATGTCTGGAAAAGTAGCACCGAGACTCAAGTGTGTTTATCTGAGTACTGCAAATATTTTTTTCGTTTTTTAAAAGTACTGACTGATGACCAGTTTGATGAAGCTAACAATTTTTTTAACACTTTCTTGCAAAAAAAAAATCAGTTCCACACTTTCCACAAGACTTATTTTGACTATACATTTTTTCACTAATCTTACACAAAATTGCATATATCAGTCACAATTCTTCAGCTTTTGCTTCAATTTATCTAACAATAACCAAGAAAAAAGTTTAATAATTTAGATTTGTATCTCCTTTGAAGTCAGCTAGTGCACAAATTTAAGCTAAATGCTAGTAACAATTATTAATTTGAATTAAATTTTGTGATAATTATTCAGTTAGAAAAAAAAGAGAAGCTCTAAAAAAGGTGATAATTACGGTATCTTACAATCCGCCTGAATCTGTCAAACAGGATAGCCTCATTGAAGACCATGAATTACATTGGAGTGGCTCTGAAGAGCAAAACACTTGGTAGCAAGAACTGGCTGCCATTCAGGGGTTTTTCTCTGTCTCTGCCTCTAGTCTAGTCCCTTAGATTAGAAAGTGCACTCCTGGAGATCATCTTCAGGTCTTGCATTTAAGAAGCTGCTAAAAATGCTAGCATTCACGAACCCCCAAATATCTGTTTCTGTTACAAGTGGCACACTGTGGAGTGACATGGCTTGAATTTGCATCCTAATGACGCTAACATTCCCAAGCAACCAACCATATTTCCGCATAGGTAAACCATGTGCAGTCATCTCAGGCTCTGTCTCTAAAGTTGTGAAAATGTACTTCAATCATCCTGTCACTGTCCCCATAGGAGTTGATTATAACAAGTAATTCCTTTTTTTACAGCACCTCTTCACCAAGCTGAGCAATAGTATCTTCCACAAAGAATAGCCATTACGTCTTATATTAACAGTATTGTGTGTTGTGCATTATCCCATTATATGCCACTGAGGGTATGATTTCTAGTCCATATGATGCTATGTAAACCATAACACATGTACCTTTGCTTCATGTCCTGCAGCAAATGGATTTGTTTATAACATATACCTTCTCCAGATCAACAGACCTTTAAAAGATAATACATGTACATTGAAAAAAGGTGCCAGTTAGACAAAAAAATAGAGTCTTTATTAACAGAAACTAATGGTAATGTTTGATTAACTTTAGGGTTTTTAGTTATACAGTGAGAATTCTTTAGAAGACTTCGATCAGCACTAATGTCTCACCTAAGAAGATGTTTTCTTTCAAATTAAAAAAAAAAAAAAGAAGAGAATGTTATGGAACTGAGTTTTATTTATTTTATTTTATTGAAAAGAGCAAGGAGGCTCACCTTTTATACTTACAGCACAAAAGTAGTTTCATATAACCTCCTTGATAAATGTCATGTAAATTGCTCTATTTTCTACTGGGACATTGTAGTTTAATGACCTTTTGGACATAAATAACCTGAACACCTATTACCTTGCAATAACTGGGAGCACTCAAACACGTTGAAAAAAAAAATTAGGTTTTTGATTATATACTCCCAGTAGGGAATCCATAAATTCTTGTGGCTCCTTCTTGGAAGTTCTATAAAATGACCTTTATGTTGTTTAAGAAAAACGGGTGAGATCTATGCATAGCAATTCAATAAGGTACTTGGGGGTATGCTTAGACAGAAGCAAATAAGAATTTCAACTCTAGATATTTTGCTAGGATATTCCTCATTGATGCACAGTAAACATACAAAAATTGCAAGTAGTGTGATAATTTTTTTAGACTCTTACCTTTGGGAGAAATGCAGACGTGCAAGAATACAGTTATAGAGATTGGGACCAGGGAAATAATTTTCATGTTTAAAGGCCTTTTTATTCAAGGTGCCCTATATCTTTCATTTTTATTTCCTTCATGAAAACTGAGTTATTGAACATTTTGCAGGTACTACTTAAAAGATTTAATCATGTAATTTATTAATCCTGATGTCATCAGTGTATAGGACGAAATCGAATAGGAAATATTCTGCTTTGGAAATGCTGCTTTGAAAAGAGCACTAGAACAGCCTGTCTGCGTATTTTCTACAGAAGTGTGTACTTGAATGTCATACATAATCCACAATCATACATAAACCACAATCTTGGGTATTCAAGCAAGGTATGCATTGAACTCACATAAAATATTTTTTCCTGCACAGCTGCTGTTTGGAATCAATAACTATAGATTCTAAAATCTGCCCACAATTTCCACCCTAATTACCTTCAGTGCTCTCTCTTTTTCTGACTGTGACACAGAGATGATGTGAGATTCCCTTCTAAATGATGTCCAGCCTTCAGTGTAAAGGTAGGTGGTTTTACAAGAATCATGTTCCAGATAATAAAAATAGATAAAAGGTTTCATTTCACTCTTTGAGCACCAAAAGAGTTTCCCATAAACCGGACAACTAGTAGATGATGACAGACTGGAAACAGAATTATTTTAGTGAACTTCTTATTTTCCTGATCATTTATTTGTNTTTCCCTTTTTGAAAATGGGGGTTATGTTTCCCCTTTTCCAGTCATCAGGAACCTCACCAGACTGCCACGACTTCTCAAATATGATGGCTAGTGGCTTAGCGACTTCATCTGCTTCAGAAAAAAGAAATTCAGAAAAAAAAAGTTATTTTAATCTATCCTGCTGATTGCTATCATGGCAATGATAAAATCAAAATTATATTCCTGAGCTGATACAATATTTCTTATACAGAAGCTTTTCTAACAGGACGCCAACAAATGTCACTAACAACACAACTTAGTGTATGCTCAGACTGTTCCACACAGACAGTCTCAACTCACTGTACAGCATTCAGGACTGAAGTGCCTACAACATTTGAGTTATAAAAACTGCTGTGTGCAGTGGAATGTTCCAAACTTTTCATAATACACACAGAAAAATGTTGGTGAACAACAAAAACAATGCAATTATATAATCCAAAGATTGTTTTTCCAGTGTCTAAGTTGACTATAAATAAACATTTAGTGTAAAGAAAAGGACAGGGTAGGGGAAGGGAAGAAACTCCAGAACTCCAGAAAGAAAACCCAGAAGATGGAATTCCAGTCTCACAAGTAGCTTTGTAGTTGGTCACTTGTACTTCACCAAAATATGTGTTTTGCATTTACCTTTTTCATATAGGAATAATGAGTGTGGTTTGTTTCTAGCTACTTGACTAACACTAGCTATGACAATAATCAAACATCTAAGGAAATAATTAGTTGCAAAAGTTGTGCCTATCAGCTGCACTTCCTATATTTCTTGGATATATCTATTTATATACCACCTATCTATGCGCTTCCTATAGCAGCTGCACTTCCTTCAATGTGAGGCAGCAGTGTGCCCGGGCAGCCAAAAGGGCAAACCGCATCCTGGGGTGCACCAAACGCATTATAACCAGACGGTAAAAAAGAGGTGATTGTCCCACTCTATTCAGCGTTGGTGCAGCCTCACCCAGAGTACTGTGTGCCGTTCTGGGACCCACAATTTAAGAAGGATGTTCAGTCCTTGAGTGCACCCACAGGAGGAGGGCAACAAAGCTGGTGAAAGGGCTGGAAAATGTCCTGTGAGGAACAGCTAAGGAATTTTGGCTTGTCTAGTTTGTAGAAAAGGAGGCCGAGGGGTGACCTCATTGCTCTTTACAGCTTCCTGAGGAGGGGAAGAGGCTGGAAGGTGCTGAGCTCTTCTCCCTGGTATCCAGTGACAGGATGCATGGGAACAGTTCAAAGCTGCATCAGGGAAGATTCAGACTTGACATTAGGAAATATTTCTTTACCAAAAGGATGGTCAAACACTGGAACAGGCTTCCTAGAGATGTGGTTGATGCCCCAAGCCTGTCAGTGTTTAAGAAGCATTTGGACCTTAACAAGATGCTTTAACTTTTGGTCAGCCATGAATTGGTCAGGCAGCTGGACTAGATGATCATTGTAGGTCCCTTCAAACTGAACTATTCTATTCTATTCTATTCTATTCTATTCTATTCTATTCTATTCTATTCTATTCTACTCTATTTATTGTGTAATAGATCGGTTCTTAGAGCATTGTCAATAAAAAATCTTTTTAAAATAACCGCATATATAAGTCTAGTCAGAGATAATAAATTTCACATACTTATAAAACAAATTCCTAAAATACCAAGTACCTATATTCCTTGTGATGATCAACTGCAAAATTTCTTGCAGATTAATAAAGGTGAATCAATGAAAAATATTTTTAGAAGGTGAGTAATGCAACAGTATTACATGGTACAATTGGTTACAATTTTGTAACCCTGCCTGAGTTAAAGTTCCACCTCCTGCTTACATTTTGTAAAGTAAATTGCATCCTCAATTTGTACAACTGAATAGTGAAAACTGCTTTCCTTAAAAGTTTAATGACTTGCCTTGTTGCCTTTTCATTTACCTTTTCTATCAGGCTGTGAGTGCTTATTTCTCTGTCACAAAGGGGTAAACACTGTCGATCTCACTGAACAAACATAATGCTCTTACGCACTTCATCCAGCTGTATTTCTACAATAGGACTTTTTCTCTTTCTTTTTTTTTCTACCACATTTTTAGAAGAACAAAGAAACAGACAAAAGAAAAAAAAAACCAAAACAACCCAAGCCAAACCTCAAACCTTTTTCTTTGCTTTTTTAACATATTCAGGTGAAAGACTGGGCAGAATTCAATTCAGATACAAATACATGCATCAGTCTTCAAGAATTCCAACAGGACTCTATTGAATTTGTTATAAAAGCTGTAAAATTTAAGTTATAATTGGGATATAAGTATGAAATTGAAGTCTATCCAATGATTCCAACTGTAGCGTAGCTGGGTGGTACAGGAGCTTCCCACTAGTCTCTGCATAGAAGAGACAATGGATACGGGACAAAGTGAATGACTGAGCCTTTAGCCAGCTTCACAACAGAAGTCCTAACTGTTACAGGAGGTCCCCAGGTGGGAGTTTCAGACAGCAGAGTTTCCCTAAGCAACCCCTGCTGTCCCTAGACCTTTTGATAGGCACCATCTGTATGGCTAAATGTATTTATTATTTGTGTAATTTAGGATTATGCATTTATTAAAATTGTGTCTACCTTGAATGAAGAATCTGGCAGGCCCACTGACTCCTCCAGGCAGTTCCTAATGCAAAACTGATCAAACTGTATATGGATGGTTGTAAACAGTCAGTAGAAACCTTTTGTGCAGATACAGAAACAGTCATACTGAACAGTCTCTTATACATAATTAAGGTAGGAGATCTTTTGTGTATCATTTAAAGTAATCAGTGCAAAAATAACATCCTGATGCTGGAGTGGTCACACAGGACTACAGGCCAACTGGGTTTTAAGAAATGAGTGAAATAACAGCACAAGTAGTCTAACCTGGTGAGTACGCTGCTGCAAGGATTCTTGCAATGGAGGCTCCTGTATCACAGAATCACAGAATGGTCAGGGTTGGAAGGAACCTCTGGAGATCATCTAGTCCAACCCCAACTAGTTTCTGTAGTTTCTGTAGTTTCTGTAACTACGCAGAAAGCAACCATCTTGTTCAGGAGACTGGTTTCCCCTCAGGAGTGTTATACCATGACAAGATGCCATTTCTGGTTTTGATAAAAAAATTCTGCCTGTGAGCATCTCTACAACAGTGTCCAGTTTTTAAGAAGAGCTACCAAAAAACCTGAGTGTTAACACCAAATATTCTGTTTCAAAATACCTTGCTTATGAGGAATAGTAAAAGTCTTTTTGAAAGTGCAAGACAAAGAGATAAGAGTACCACTACTGTGCAGAAGAATGAGTACTATTTTTGACTTAGCTTTTTTCTACACTGCATCCAGAGCAGTCTTTACAAACCCCATGCTAAAACAAAAACTTAACAATAGCAGAAAATGCAGCTACTAAATCTGAATCCTTGTATTTTCTACCACAAAGGCTGTATGCCTAACATTTCCTCTAGTTTAGGTACTAGATGGAAATATTAGTCACATACATTAGCTTCTTTGCATAATAATAATAAAAAAAAGCACGCATCACTAACATTTAACATAATACCTTTCACCTCATATGCTGAGTAATAAATGCCACGTCAAAGGAAGAGAATTACAATGTAGATCATAGTAGCTAGGCTCTGCCTAGAGGCCAAACACTCCGGTAGGATGTGTTCATTCTCTTTGGTAAGAAGACTGGATGTACATGACAGCAGTACATAAAGGCCAGCACAATTAATGCACCTAACTTTGTGTCTGCCTCTAGAGCACTAAAAATGTTGCATGACCCTGGCCAAATCATTCCTCCTCTAGAACTCAGAAAAAAAAGCATCTATGAAGGCACTGATGTTTGAATGAGACAGTGGCACAAGGTGACTAGCTAACTTCAAATATCAAAGTTGAATTACCCTCTGCATTTTTATATAATAGTCTACAAATACATAAAGATCTCTCAGGAACTGACACAGTGAAACTGATACTGTGTTTTATGTGACCCTGATATTACAAAGACTTAGAATGCATTTATCATAATATGTATGAACAACTTCATTTGAGAATAAGTAGACTACTCATGACTAGTGACCAAGCATACAATGAATTGTTTGCAGGATTAGAATTTAAAGCTAGTGCATACTACAAACATATGAAACTGTTAAAACATAGGTATCATTTTGTATTAATTCAGACATAGACACTTATGCTTTGGTACACTCTGGTAAATCGAAAAGCTGTCCAGGCTTCCATTTGGTATTCTCCTTCCTTTCTCACTAGACAGTTTTGATCACATTACACTATATTGGATTCTAGTAATTTACAATCTCACATAAGAGCTCCTAAATGAATCTGTGAAATAGTTACTCAAGAATGAGTCTCTGAACATTCACCAATCCACACACTTGCTGTAACAATATGTTCCTACAAATAGGATAAAATATTTGAATACGAAATATTCAATGTGCTTCTACATCTAAGTCTGTGTAAAAAATTAACCCCTTTCTAAACTAAGCAATAAAAAGCTAAATAGTTATTTCAAAAACATTTGCATTGCTTTTGTTACTTGAGCTGTACCACAGTAATGAGAAAAAGACAATAGTAATTGACTGTGGACAATACTTCTTGGAAAAAGCTTAACTAAATGGTGAATCGGTTCAGTTTAATTGTTGCCTAGGGCAGTGACACAGGGTACTGTTTTAAAGATGGCAGTTATAGATCCTAGCAGATAAAAACTTCTAAGATTTGCTGATACTGAAACTCTAGGGAGAAGAAATATGTAGGCTACCATTGCATTTAAGGACAGTCTGTTCACAGTGTTATAGGATATAATTTCACTATGGAATGTATGGGATATAATTTCAATGCTAAAGTTACATTCTTGTGTTGATTCTAGTTGGCATCCACAGGAGCTGGAAATCTGACAGGTTCTTTTCAACAGTAATAGGTTTAGATACTGCCAGTTGGGCAGTATTTTCATTAGGTAGTTATTTAGAAATCAGGTCTTGCTTGGATAGAGATACTTCCCCCCCAAGAATGTAANAAAAAAAAAACCCGAAACAAAACAAACAAACAAAAAAAAGAACAAAACCTAACTCTTCACCACAAGCATCAGAAGCTGGTGTAAGTGAATTCAAGCAGAAAATTCTGAAACTGCTAGATGCTTTCCATTTATTTCTTTGCTCTTTTGTGTTTGGTATTCTGATTCTGTTTTTCATATGAAATCAGAAAGAATGAGAAAAACTGATTTCTGTGTAGCATCCATCTGGATAAAAAGCAGAAGCATTAAGTGTTCTGGGAAAAAAAAAAGCCTTGAAACACTTAAACACTTTTTGTTGTTAATATATGAAGGATATGCACATGCACATATTATTACTCTTGTTTTTCAGTAATATACGAAAAAAAAACATATGGTGAGATTAAGGTCTGTATTACTTGTTTTGAAATGGTTGACAGCATTTTCCTATTTCTTTTCAGCCCGATCTATTCTGTGCATTCTTGCAGAATATTTTTTTTCTTACATGATTTATCCTAGCTGCGTTTCACTACACAGACAGTTGTCCTTTTATGTTTGTCTATGCCTTCCAGTTGGCTAGTGTAAATAACAGAAAGGACTAGAGCACTTACAGCTCCTCATTCAGTTTTGCAGGTTCATTGAGGTTTCAATGCTTTAAACAACATTTGTTTAAGCATCCGCTTACGGTCACATTTTTGTGCAGAAATAAATAGACAGAAATCAAAATAGCATCCAAAGCAGCGAGGATAGAATTAGGTGTATCAGAGAACACTGTTAGGTTCAAAGCCTTCTGTTTACCATAAAGTATTTTTTCTTTCTGTTGGAAGACATTACTCATAAGACTGACTGAGTTCAAACACTTATCACCACCTTAGATTATATATTTAGTTAACTGTCAGTAATTAAGGACTTTATTCAACAGGTATCAGGGAAAATAAGTTTTTGTATAATCAAGTTAAAGTAGTGGGCAATCAAATCAAGTCATTCAAAATGCAATTTCTGGAATTAATGATGATGTTTAAAGATAATCCTCCTCTCAACAATTCTGAGCTCATTTAAACATCCTACCTGCAGTGTACTGCTTTTGAATTGTATCGTACCTTTAGGAAAACACCTGATGGCATTGTTTCTTGAAGAGCCAAAGTCATTAGAACCTTCCTAAGTTATTCTTGGCTGCATCCAAAGCAATAAATTATTTTCCCTGTTATATGTTATCACTGCTGTTTCTTGACTTCATTTAGTTCTGTAGATAAAAGAAACAACCAAATAATGCAAGACCTACTGCCTATATAAATGTGTTTAAGAGAGAGGGACAAAAGGCAAGAGGGATAAAGATTCATAACATGATGAAAAAGTAGTTCTGAAGCCAGATGACAAGAAAAGTTTGAAGGCATACTTTTGGAACTAGGAGCAGCACACCTTGTACTGCATTCATTTTTTCATCTGTCACTTCTTGGACCTGAATTCAATATCATGAACTCCCAAACTTTGTAAGAAAACTTTTTTATATATTTATATATTTATTTATACTTTATTTATTGCTTTATAAGTAATAACAACAAAGTTTCTTATGACATCAAGTCATAAAATCATTAGTTTCCTGGAATGCTAGTTTTGTGTGCATACATATCTGTAGTCTGATCTAAAACTTCCATTCACAAAAGCTTGCCCTTTAAGGACACTGTTATAATTGTCTTCATCAGTCATTGATTTCTACCCCTCAGTACCTGAAGGTCTACTAGAGCATCCGAGTGCACGTTAAGGTTGAGTATTTTAAAAATAAATAAATTTTTTTTAGCTTTTCCTTTCTTTTCCTTTGTCATTTTCCTTTATGTATGCTTTACTTCAAGTGCTTCCAGGGGTGATCCTGTGTTTTCTGAGCAGAAGAGACAAGTTACTGTTTAATGAACACTTGCATTCTAAGCTGTAGTTGGAATTCATGTTAAATGGTGAACAAAAAAGCAAATCACTTGAGCTCTTACTATTTACAGCTGGCTTAGAATCATAGAATGGTTAAGGGTGGAAGAGACCTTGAGGATCATCTAGTTCTAACCCCCCTGTCATGGCCAGGGACACCTCCCACTAGACCAGGTTGCTCAAAGCCCCATCCAGCCTGGCCTTGGACACTTCCAGGGATGGAGCTTCCACAACTTCTCTGGGCAACCTGTTCCAGTGCCTCACCACCCTCATTGTGAAAAATTTCTTCCTGATACGTAATCTAAATCTCCCCTCTTCCAGTTTAAAACCATTACCCCTCATTCTATCACCACATGCCCTTGTAAAAAGTCCCTCTCTAGTTTTATTCTAGGCGCCCTTCAGACACTGGAAGACCACTATAAGGTCTCCCTAGAGCCTTCTCTTGTCCAGGCTGAAAAACACCAATTCTCTCAGCCTGTCTTCATAGGAGAGAGGTGCTCTAACCCTCTGATCATCTTGGTGGCCATTCCTCTGGACCACTCCAACCTACCCCACCACTGGTGGGGTTTCACCAGAGCAGAGTAGAGGGGTAGAATCACCTACCTCAACCTGCTGCCATGCTTATTTTGCATGTTCTGTATAAAGATTATTCAATAGTCTTACTGAATATATGGAGTAACATCACTGAAGCTCAAATTCAAGTACTGTGATACAAAAGATCCTTCATTTCTTTCCTGTATTCCCTCAACAGCACTTTGTTTTATTGGAATGATTCAGACGTGGATGTGATAGCACAGAAATCAAGAATCTAGCTCTGTGTATTTTCTTGATCTCTTCTAAAATTTACTGGAAAAACCTACCAAATTCTGGGTGCTGATCACATCTCCAGACTGAGTGCGGTGCATAAAAATCAAAGACATATTGAAGTGTTTTGTTTTGACTAGAAGAGACCAAGTGAAGTCAAGCTCTTTCAAATCTGTACCATATACCTGTTCACACAGGCTGTATCTAAAGCTATCCTCATGAAAAAACTCTTTTGTATCATCTGCTATACTACACTGACAGTGTTAGGTTGATGGTTGGACTCAATGATCTTAAAGGTCCCTTCCAACCTAGGCAAGTCTATGATTCTATGATTGTCAGCAGCAATGCTAGAATGTACCCTAAATTCTACATAAATGGCTTCATTCTCCTGGGCTGTCAATGTATTATTTTTTAAAAACATAAGCTCATATGAAGGACAGACTTTGGCTAGTTCTAAGTAAAATATTGTTTTTCAAATACATTTTTCTTTAACATGCAATTATTTTCTTTAACCCTCTCTTCACCTTTATAGCAAAATTAAGCTACTTTTCCTATGGTAGCTTTTGTTTTTTTCTCCCAAAGCTGTGCATAGAGTATTTTTCTTATGAAGGCCAGTGACAAAACAAAAAGAGATATCAGAAAGTTTGGTCAAATAATGAATGAGGTTCTATTCCCCCTAAAGTCACAGTAATGCATCTACTTACCACTTCTGTGAATTCTGTGTATCCTTCAAGACTTGTTCCGGCTGCCTTTCTAAGCCAAGCGATTTAAACAATGCTCTTCCCTGTTGCTAGTGTAACTGTTCCATCTTTGTTCTGAGTTAACAAGTCTGGTCATTTTGAATATTAAAAAACAGTCAAGCTAGTGAAAAAGTAAGTCAAAGACTAGTCTCTGGCTTCTCACCCCCCACCTTTTTACTCCTCTGTCCTTTGTCACTGCACTTTGTTTGTTCAGAAGCCAAATTGCAAAGCAATATGCTACAGTTCCTATTCTAAAAATTATTAGATGCTACTCTTGTAATCAGTGCATGTAACGAATGGAGCAATGTACGCAGAAGGAAGAGCCCAAATATCAATGGGAAACACTGTTGCCAACATCAGGTGATGCAATGAAGTATACAGTCTATTTCCCCCACAGCAGGTCAGGTGGCGTGAATGCCTTTCCCGACATTTAGCTCAAAGCATATAGCTGAAACCAAGCAGAGGCACAGTATCACAGCCTTCCCCAGTTCCCTCGGATCTCATGCCAGTAATTAGTGAACATAACTGCAGTGAGTTGAGTGGTATGCAGCACCATCATAGACGAGTAAAAAACGGGCTAATGAAGGGGCACTACATTCCCCCAGGCCTTTTCTCTCTTCTGTCTTATGACATCCATACCTTTTATTTCTTCTTCCTTCCTCCTCCCAGGAGCCTGCTACAACAACTTCATTACCAAGAAATACACACAAGGTCGAAGTCACAAAGACTACCATTTTAACTACACGCTCTTATCTGTTGTAATAATTCTGTCTCTATTTCCAAGTTGAGTCTTAAATCATCTGTGATGATTTAAGAAGGATGTTGGGATTCTTCCCAACTGCCTTCTTTTAGCATGAATATCAATTTTACTGTATCATCTTCATTTGCATAATTTTCAGAAACACATTAATTGATACAACATGAAGTCTACCTGACCAGCAAGACAGCATCAGGTCATTTATGATCTCTGGTTTTGGATCTTCTTTGCTGTTACTGGGATGACAAATCAAGAAAAGTTTTGATAACAAATCTTTATTTTGATATTTTTATGAAAGTAAAATACTATACTTAAAAATATTCTCAATCTGCATGTTAAAGAAGCTATGTATTTTGGGTGCTGAGTGAAGCTAAATAAGGTTTTGTATCCAACACTGTTTTCTTGATGAAGTCTTCATTTGCTTTGCAAGTTGGGAATATTTTTAATTGGGCCCACCTCTTACTCATTAGAAGGAGGCCATTAAAACCACACAATCTTATTGAAGATCAGAAACAAGTCAAAAAATACCGGTAATAAGAGGAGACCTTTTCTGTGCACAGATAATTGAAACATGGCATGATAGCCTTTGGTGATGAGGTTGGGTGTATAATAGAAGGCTGGGGAGCCCTGTGGTTACCATTTACTTGATTTACAAGGTGGAACACCAGCTTCTTTCCCTGACAAATAGCTCTTCAGGGTGTAAAGGAATAAAAACAAACAAACAAACAAACAAACAAAACAAACCCCCATCAGTGTTGTTGTTTTGGGGTTTGGGTATTTTTTTTTTTGTCGGTAGAGTCAACACACAACACTTTGAATACCCAGAGGCTTTGATTCTCTTGAATAACAAGGTGCTAGTTATAAATATAGGTATTTTTCAGAATAGAAGTGTATTTCAAGCACCTTACTCAAGATCACACAGGAAAGCAAGGACTGAACAGATGAAAACTCAGATTTCCCAATTCTGTGCTGTAATCATAGAATGTCTTTCCCCTCCTCAAATGTCTCCCAAAAGTATACCTTTCAAATAGTGTACGGATCAGTGCTATAAGTCAAAGAGATTCATAATTACAGACTGTGTTTGACAGAGTACCTTGAGGATGTTTGCTCATCTACAAACAAATTTAGCCGTGAAGTTAACGAACTCTTTTGTTTCATCCAAATCAGTGCACAGGCATTTGAAATTAGTCCATGAAATGGTTCTAAATCACAGAACCAGTGAGCATTGTAGAAAGTAATTGGAGAGGAGGAAACTCAAGCCCTGTGGAAAAAACTGTGAGGCTCTGGGAGTCACAAAGGGCAGTGCTTTGAGTCGCAGACCTCTGGCCTCTCCTGGTGTGATTCATCTCACCAACACAGATCTCTAGAAGCTAAACATGCAAACCTGAGCTACGGTTCACATCATGCAACAAAGATTATGGAAAAACAGTCTACTTGATTTACCTTATGCAAACCTAGTGACATGTCCAGAAAATAATTTAATATACAAGTACTCTGTCCCAGACAGAAAGAGGATAACTCTCTTTTTTATCCCTACCCCAATTAGGACAGACATAAAGCCCAATTACTAAGCATTTATACTAATTTCCTAGATTACATGTGCATGAAATAATGTGTCAGCTCCTTTCCATTATCAGGTACCTGTACAGAAACACTTCCATTTACTCCAGGCACTCCCTGTACAGGCATACGAAGTTCAAGTCCATGCAGAAGCAGTTTCTTATTTTCAAACTTACTATCATTTCAGCTATTTTTCTTTTACTTTTTAGTTTTCTTCACATGCTGAAGAGCTTCCTACCTGCAAGGGAGAAGAAATTGTAACAGTGTGAGTAGTCAGCAATTATTTTACATTTTTGCTGTCTCATGGGCTTGCAAACCATTTAAAAGCAGAAAGAAGAGTTATTCAAGTGGAAGGCAGATGGCTAGCACATTGTTACAGTATTTCCCAAGTTCCATTAAACAAGCACAGACCCAACCTGCTCTAAAAGGGTTTGTAAGCAAAACTAAGTACCACCCTGTAAGTAATGCTGGTAGAGAAATCTACTGTTTTAAGCACTATTACAGTATCATGCAAGTCTACATTTTGTCATGTAGAAGAACATCCCCTAGGACAATCAATTTTTTCTTCTGTGTCAAAGCAAAAACTAAAAAGTGTTCAGAATCCTGTTCAGAAGTCGCAAGGAGATGAGTGCTTCTTGGGCCAGTTTTTGCTGAATAGAAATTAATAACATATTACTATTGCATTATGCTCTATTTTGTTTTCAGGCAAACTGTGTATATTAGACTGTTTCAAGGAAAAATGCTTAAAGAAGCACTGCCAACCCACTATGTCTGTGCTGGCAAGGATTTCTAGCTTTTTCCATTTCTTCTTTGGAAACACAAAAGACATCTGCACTGTCCATTTCACATGGACCAATCTCCTCTGTCATTCTATAAGATTCCCCATTCTGTGTTCAAATCTCAGCTAAGAATGTTTCTTTTCTGTATCCCATTAAGCTTAAATCTCTCAGATCTAAGAGAAAGGCATGTTTCTTCCTGTAATATTTACCATTTACCAATATATTACCATTTACCTGAAACCAGGACAAAAAGAATCCATTTATTAGGTTATGCTTTCGGGCACAGAATTTATGAGATAAATGCAATAGAAAATAGAGTTTGCTGAGCAATACAAGATTATTATCAGACACTAAATGTAAGGAAAATACAGTATCTAAAATGATATATGATGACCCCACGCTATACACCTAAAAATAAACATCAAAGTTTGAGTTAGTCACCCCACAGTCTCTCACAGTCAGTAAGAGAATCAGGCATAACTGTTCTTTTTCATTTTAGACTCCTAACCATGTGCTTATTTCTCTCTACTGACTATGAAGAACACTTTTGCTGGCTAGTGCAGCCTTACATGTCTCAGTGAGTTCTCTGGGCACACAATACAAAATGTGGGGAAGCTGCTTCAATGAAATTACAAAGAACTTTGAAGAGAGGTGCACAGTCATTGGGTATCTCAGAGCCTGTGGAAGATTCGCTGCACTCCAGTTACACTCTAAAATTTCGAGCTTCAGATGGCCTCATCAGCATGCTTCCACCAAGTTTGGTAGAGTTATACTCACACTGAAGGCAGCAGCAGTCTCTACACCTTCCGTGTGTTTCCCTGGGTTCACTCTGGGTTCTCTATGCACCAATGCCCCACGTACATAAAGAAAAGCCAAGGATTGTCTCCCAGGTAGCTAAAGAAAGTTTTATGATATTATTGTTGCACTGGAAAAAGAGCATGACCAGTCTGAGTCAATTGGTATACATACCAAAGGTATGGATAAAAACCTTATCAGAGGCAGGAGGAATATAAAAAGTTTATTAAGCTACACATGAACTATGGATTCCAAAACAACCTAATTGTCTGTATTATAGAAGTAGAAGAAATATTCACAGTATACTTTAGAGATAGGCAACACGAAAAAATCATGTTCTCAGTCATTATTATTCGAGAGCAAATGATCATGTCTTATGAAAAGGATGCTTGGATAGTCAGTTACTTTTGCTCTAGAGTAGTCTAATGAGCACAAAAAGTGAAATAGAAAAACTGAAGATTTAATTCATTAGATTTCAATACAGATTAAACATATGCATAAATTTTTGCATAAATTTTATTTTGTATCAGATTCACAGCTCTGGATTGATGCTTGTCCCTAGAGGACAAATAGCTGCAGATAAATTAATTTCAGCACAAGAAATTCAGCAGAATAATCAACTTGCAGTGGCTAAAGAAAGGTTGCAAACAGCCTGATAAAACATTCACGAGGCTGCAGAACTGTACATTTCAGGGTTGAGAAGTTTATGAACATAACTATCTTTGCATTGCTCATCATCTTTCATTAGCGAGATAGTAAAATCCATAGCAATTTAAAGCAAGGCTATAACTTTACACAAACTCTCCTTTTGGGATTATTGGAAATAAAACACTAAGTAGGTAAAAATTCAGTTACCAGCTTTTTCTATAGCTGAATCAAAATCCAGTGCATTTCATTCAAGGCTCCAACATTTCATTCAAAACTTAAATGAAAAAAGTGCCTGTCACGATTCACTCCTTTCTAGTGGAGATGTCCAGAACACTTCTGTTACAACCGGACTGAAGGTTATTTTCAGTCCCATTAGCTTGTTCATGAAAATAAATTAAGAAATATATCTCTCAAAGCCACTTGGAAATGGTCCAAGCCCTAAGTAAAGCTGAATCCCAGCTCCAGAAATGGCATGAGCAAGCAGGGAGATCGTTATCTGGAGCAGCAGAAGGTGTAGAGCTCATGGGGAGGCAGCCTTTTCCCCAGCTGTGGTAACAGATCAACAAGATCAGTCTGCTGACACACTGATGGGACTGATCCTCCCAACTAGACTGTGAGAACACCTGAATCCCATATTTACCTGCTGTAAGCTGAGGCGCACTCCAGCACACTCCAGCTATTTGAAGACATCTCTTCATGAAGTTGTCATTTCATACACATAACCAAGTCCTTACAACATTTCACTCTTCAAGATATCTGAGCTATGTCTGTATTAGCAAGTAGAGTACACCAGCAGGACTATATTTATACAGTGAAACAGTTGGTAACAATCACCCAACATTCATGTTATACACATCTTCATGTAATTTTCCTGGAGATTTCTCAACCAGTTTGGGAGGCTGAATGGCATATTAATAATTCCAGCTGTACTAGATGCAGTTCTGGAGCACACCTGGTGTCCGTCTGAAAGAAATCCGGTTTGCGTGCTTTGAGACTGCCCCAGGATGCTCAACTGGCATGTAAAAAGTGAAGATGCCGGAAAGATTCCCTGCAGCTCCGCACCCCTTCTCTCAGCTAAAACTCCGATGCAGAGGAACCCTAAGAACAAGTCTAGATCATTCAATCTGGAAATCAATATATGTCTAAAGAAGAGTAAACACTATTACTGTATTCTGACAAAGTTCAGTCATTAGATTTGAAGGCACATAACTAGAAATAATGTTTCTTAATACCTAGTACTTTTTTTCTTAGCTAAAGAATATTCTTTGTAATTCATTCAGCTGGCAGAGAAATAGAACTAGCTGACAGGGTAATTTTGTAGCTCTTTCAATTAGGGACTGTCTTCTCAAACTTCTGAAAGGCTGGGACACCTCTCAAATTGATTTCCTTTACATATTCCCTGGAAACACTGTTAAACACAAATGCTGCTTTGGCTACCTCTTTTAAGCAGTACTGACTTGTAGCTTTCATGGTAATGAGATGTTGTTTGTTACAGCAATAGTCCTTGATAGGCATAGGTGCCTTTGAAATATGTAAGCCTCTGGCTGAGCAGACATAGACAGGTTTAATATATGGCTAATCAATAAACAATCTCATTTATATGACCTAAAAGTGGCTCCTCCTACCAAACTGGTGGTTCATGCCTTGATATTTAAGAGTTTATTGCACAAGTTAAGCACCAGTACTCAATGCTCTCCAATATGTAGACTAAGAATCATACAGAGTAATGAGAGTAATAATGAATGGAATAAACATAAAAGAAATATATAAAAAAGAAAAAACTTCAGCACGATTCATTAGGTTGCAGTTTAAGTATAGCTTGCTTAAGGATGGGATTTGGAGGAGTTCCATCACAAGAATAAAAGACAATAACAGAAAGCTGCAGACACAGACACAATGCTTTCACCAAAGAGCGTAAGTTACACAGCACCTTTCCCTTCCAGCCCTCCCACACCTTGTTCTGCCTTTGCTTACCATTAGGCCATTTGTGCAAAATGCTAAGAGCCTAAATACAGATGCTAGGTGCCTTTTTAGAAACTGTAAGATGTTCAACGCATGCATGTGAAGCAGGCAGAATGGCAGATATAAAAGTCTCACAGGCTGCTTCCACCAAATATTAACATCAATAAAAACTGAATTTGTAAATCATATGTTTGGGGAAAGGGATGCTGAGCTATATGATTCCATAGAACCTATTGATATTAACATTAGGTATCCTATGCATTTAGCATCTTTAGAAGAAAATCATAAGAAATCATCAAAATTGGGTTTGATTTCTTGATATTCTAAGATGCTAGTAAACTTTATACACATCATTGCACAAGTTTACATCAGCTTTCTCCCTGCAATAATAATATTAATAGAAAATAAAACAATGTTAATGAGTTTAGACTGGAAATATTTGAAATTTTCCTGCCAGTTCTTCTCTGGAGATTCTGTGTTAGCATTAGCTTCAGGTAGCCTTATTATTCTTACAACTGTCTGATCCTCTTCACTGCATCTTACCTTAAAACAATCTCTGCCTTGATGTTCTCTCTGGCTGTTAGCTATGTTGTTTCCAATACCTTTTCTTCTCAAGTGTCACTTAAATTCTCTGATGTTGAAAAGATGCAAGAAAAACAGGTATTATCAAGACAACCAACAGAAAGAGCCTAAATAGAAGGTTGCTTAAAGGGCTACAATTGCCACATTTTTAATCAATCAGTTTAATTTAAACTCTCCCTTGTGTTCAATTCACCAACAGAAAAGTAATTAAAAAGTTATCTCCATTTTATAAGCCGTGAGAACAGTATTTCTCTAATTCTTCATCAACAGTTAATGTGGCCAACACAAAATTAAAAGGGACGAAAGTATCCAGTGTTCCACTGAGATTCAAAGCTGTGCTTTGCTTTGGTTTTATGGCAGTGAAAATTGTGTTTATTCCCAAGTATAGGACATTCTGAAGCATCCCGTTACTCTCAAAAAGAAAGGTTTGATACACATACTTTCAGAAAACCACTCTCTATATACTTTCAAAAACTCACTCTACAGTCAAAATATATAAAAGACAATTACTTGCCAACAATTCATACTACATGTGAGTTCTCCAGCAATAGGTACATCCAGCCTGGTAATCTTTATAAAACCACTCTTTTTAAAAAATGATTCAAATATATACACACATTGCAGATTGAGGGAGGTGATTCTGCCCCTCTACTCCGCTCTGGTGAGACCCCACCTGGAGTACTGCATCCAGCTCTG
Source organism: Anarhynchus alexandrinus (assembly GCA_008711295.1). Lineage (NCBI taxonomy): Eukaryota > Metazoa > Chordata > Aves > Charadriiformes > Charadriidae > Anarhynchus > Anarhynchus alexandrinus. Next base: position 928,811 of record VUYV01000139.1, on the reverse strand, counting down.
GAGCCCTCAACCCAGGAAAGACATGGACCTGTTGGGGCGGGTCCAGAGGAGGGTCATGAAGATGATCAGAGGGATGGAACACCTCTCCTATGAGGAAAGGCTGAGGGAGTTGGGGTTGTTCAGCCTGGAGAAGAGAAGGCTCTGCAGACACTTTATTGTGGCCTTTCAGGATGTAAAGGGGGCTTATAAGAAAGATGGGGACAAACTTTTTAGCAGGGCCTGTTGTAACAGGACAAGGGATAATGACTTCAAACTAAAAGAGGGTTGATTCAGACCAGATATAAGGAAGAATTTTTTTACAGTGAGAGTGGTGAAACACTGGCACATGTTGCCTGGAGATGTGGTAGATGCCCCATCCCTGGAAACATTCAAGGTCAGGTTGGATGGTGCTCTGAGCAACCTGATCTAGTTGAAGATGTCCCTGCTCATTGCAGGGGAGGTTGGACTAGATGATCTTTAAAGGTCCCTTCCAACCCAAACTATTCTATGATTCTCTATGGGCGTTGCTTTCTTGAAAGTAAATAAAGACAAAATACTAAATGAATATAAGAGCTACAGCTATGTGCTTCCTCCTTATGGAAATAGTTTTCCAACCACATAAAACTGTATATTTGGAAAATATTGTGTTTAGTTCATTGCCTCTCTCCCTGAACCTCCCCCTCCTTTTATGGCAGAAGACAGGAAGCACCGGAAATTTTCAGGCTCCCCCAGAAATCAATAATCATGTGAATTTTGGAACTTCTTCCCATACCAAGGGAAATGACTTTTAGAGATGGGCAACTCATATACAGACACAGTAATTAATCTAAAAAATATCCTTAAAAATTATCATTTGAACTTCCTAGTAAAGCACAAGTAAATCACAGAAACACAGTTGTAAAACTTTTCAACTCTGCAAACAGGATATTTGTGCCCCATTTTTGCCTTCTTTTCATGGCCCCATCTAAGGATCTCTTGAGTATTCTGTAAGCAACTGTAATGTATATCAGTATCAGTTCCCTTTTCTGGATTTTTTTATTACTTCCATTTATTTGTTAAACATCCTACTTCCAGTTTTCACTCTTAGTTATTCCACTGAGTTTTCTTACCCAATTATTATTAGCCTTTGCCTATTTTTCTCTCCCCTGTCATAGCTTTGTATAGTGAGGGCTTCTACCTTCTGCTTCTGTCCGCAATAAACTGCCTATCTACTTCCACAATATTGTTCCTCCACCCACCTTTCCCTCCACTCCCCAAGCTCATATCTATTCAGAACTTTCTGTTGGGCCACTGTCTCGGATGCGTAGGTCCAAGAATATTTTTTTCAATTTCCTGCCTTTTTTCCCCTGGCATATATGTTGAAGAAATTCCTGGAAGACACTGAAGCTGTAACACTACTTTACAATAGGCCACGATAGGCTGAAAAACCTAATACCTCCATGTTTGATGACAAACACATCATCTTACAAGTTTCTGTTGACACTGTTGCAATTATACTTTTTCGTACTTTCGGATTTCACATTTCCTCTTTGATATGTCAGTCTCTTTTACCCCTTCTGCCTATCTTGACTTAAATAATACCTTTTTTGCACGTTTTTTATGCTTGCTGCATTTTGTAGTTTTTCACAGGGTACTGCTGTTTGGGCAGACTGCAGCACAGGGAGTCATAAGATCTGAAACCAGTTTTTCACTCTGTCATTGATGTGCCACATGAAGTCTGTCAAGTCTCCAAGCTTTGTTTTACCTCAGTGTTTCTCTATAGAATGAGACCGGTGTTACTAATATACCACTGAAAAATTCTTATTGAATTACTCCTTTGACATTTTCATAGTTCACTTATTTGATACCCCCTCTGCTCCCACAGATTCATTGTTTTTCTATCTCATTTCTCTGCTTGGTTTTCCTTTTCTCTTAATCTTTACTGTTTTTCCTTACCTCAAAGAGATGGCCCATTCATCTTTTCATGTATTTTTCCCCCTGGTATAACAAGATAAAAAAAAAATTCATAATTACCAATGTCTGTAAAGATTCCATAGCTGAAGGTCAACTTCAGTGCAGAAATAATAACCTAACCAAAATTCTGGCCTCTGTTTCCAATACTTTCTCCTAGGTGTCTAATTATTAGCTCATGCACAATTTGACTAAACAAAGCTCTTAATTCCTTCCCTCCTCCCCGAGCCAACTCTGCTATCCATCAATGCAACACTGTAAGACGATAAATCCTATTAACTGCTTTATTGCCTGTCACTCAGACATACAAACCAAGGCACCTTTTTTTTTGACCCTGATAAATCCTCAGCTGCAGGATATGTCTAAATCTTGCTGAGTTTTATGTAATTTTTTTACATAATATTGCTAAATACAACATTTCTATGCCCCTACTCAGACAAAAAAGGTGCTTAGGTGTTCATCCTGTTGTGTTCTGTTTCTTAAGTCATCACTTTCTCTTGGCAAATATAATCATGACCTACCATAGCCTTCAAAAATGCTTCTAAGAACTATCACTTCACCTATTGATTTGACTCTGTTGCACTGATTCCCTTTCCAGGTAGCTCATAGCCTAGGAGTTCCTTACTGCTTTCTTCAACTTTTATCCATCATATTTACCCCTAAATTTTGATTTCCTGCTTCTAAGGGTTCCTGTGTGTTCAAATTCCTTGTTCACATGTCAAATTACCCAATAAGTATCTTTATTCTTCCTTCCCAGTTTCTCTTTATGTCCAGGAGGAGCTTGCCAAAATATTTCATTATTCTACTTGCACCCTTGAGATACTATTTGGCTGTGGTATTACCAAAGTATCCACACATGTGGGGGTAAGTATGCGCATGTGTATGCAAATATATATCTGTGCACAAATAGGCGTGGCTGTACACATGTATGTGCATACATGTAACATGCATGTGTATAGATATGAATGCACATAAATGTATATGTGCATGCACACAGAAATGTGCATGTGGGCACATGTGTGTAAATATGTGCACACAAATGTGCGTTCATGTATAAATATATGTACATGTGGGGTGTGTGCATGTGCAAATACATGTGTTTGCCCATTTACTGGTGGCTTTTGCAACCTTCATTACTTCAGTTATGCGCATTTCCAACAGATATATTTTAAGCCACACTTTAATAACTACAACTGTCTCAGCGCGGTTGCAAATGGCATGTGAGTAAGTTCACTCAAAGTCAATTCAGAGACCCTTCATTTGCAGGCCATTTTGTAGATGATTAATTTAAAATTCTGAAAGGAAATCATTTTTTCTTTCTGACTGAAAGCCCTTCAGAAGTCCATTTTGAATAAGTACATATACTAAATTCATACAGTTGAATGGGGCTTTCCAAGTTATTGCACTGAATAATGTAATTACTGAATTGTCTCCTGAATTTGAACATGACTGATTAAACTTTATAGGGAAATAATAAGGCAACACGATAGACTTTTCCGGACATTTATAGTATTCCTTAAATCAATATACTTAAATGTTAAGGTCTCATTCCACCTTCCAGAATAAATAAGTGCTTGTTTCAAATCATAAACTGCTATTCACAGGAAAATTGAAGTCCCTATTGTTCCTTTTCTTCCTCTGTATTGTACAGGAAACTAGATCTAATTTGGGACAGTTTTAAAACTTTTTTCAAAAAAGACAGTACTAAAAATTTGTAAAGAGTGGATTTTTAGTAAAAATGGTAAGAATAAAAAAACAGCTAGAAATAGGCTGTCCTCACTGAAAAATTCTGTTGAAAGTTTCCATGTATGAAACATAACTTTTGCAGTATGCAATATTTCTACATTATCAGGAAGAACAACTTTGTATATCCTGACAAGCAACTCCTGAAAACACACAATATATTCTTTTTTTTTTTTAAAGAAACAATCAGAGCAAATGTGTTCTGTTTACAAGTGAGATGTGTTATCTTCAACTGTGAAAGCAACAAGTGAAAACAAACAAGTGAAACAAAGAAACAAGTGAAAGCAACTGTGAAAACAAACAAGTCAAAAACACAAAGACAAGAAATCCAGGTTTGTAGGTTTTGTGTTTTATAATGTCAATTCAACCTTCCCCCTGGAAAAAGATCTGCAGTTGAATTTCCTCAGCCTCTCTGTGAGTTTTCCAGAAATGTTTCCCACAGAGCCCAGCTCACACTCTTACAGTTACACGAGCTCCTCAAATCAAAGGTAATAACTCTGTTGACAACGATTCCTCTGCTAAGGCTCAACCCAAGATTTAGAGCTTGGATTCAAGTCTGCTATGTACAAAGGGCTAATTTTCCCAATTATTCAGGTTTCACATAATGGTTTCTAATAAAATACTTGATAATTCCATCATTTTCAATTCTATATCCAGCATGTTTTGTCCCACTTGAACTTCCCAAACTTTTTATTTCACCGAGCTAAAATCCTAAGTACAGGCTTTTTTAAAATTTACAGAGTTTTCTGATAACAAGAGAAGGCATTTTATACTAGGATTTCAACACTTCAGTTCTTCAATTTTTAAACTTTTTACTTTCAGTTGTAGAGGCCTCACAAAACTACTAAATAGTGTGCATTGTCTGCAAGGGTATGATTCTTACTATACACCAAAAATAACCATTTTTATTCAGTACCGTTTTTAACAATCACATATCTAATCTAAAGGGGAAAAATGAGTTCAACTTGACTTAGTTTGTGTGTAATAATATACCATCCTTAGTACAGCAATGCAAATATAGTTAAGGAGATGTCACCCTTGTGTATAGAAAATTCTAGTGTCTAGTAGGTAACAACTGATTTACAATAATTCTATGTCCACCATTACAGAAGCTTTGCAAATCTCTCAATCATTAACCAGAGCATTTCCTGTAGCCTAGTTTAAAACATGCTCAAAGCAGAAATAGGTAAAGAAATAGATACACTCTGTAGGAGCACAGTCGCTGGGGTTTTACTTCCCCACCTAAAGGGCACTTTGTTGTATTGTATATCTCAGCACAAGGTATACTTCAAATTTGCCTTTTCTTCTACATGAAAAACACCAGCACTGGGGATAGGCAGACACTATTCGAGANGAAAAAAAAAAAAAAAAAAGAAAAAGATAGCTTCAGAAGCAGTACTTTTATCTTTTACTGTTTCAGCAGTCTTCAAAAAAGTATAAAGACTTCATAAATGTCAGAGTTCTGCCTTAAACCATCCTAGAGGTTGTGAAGTTGAAGCTAAACAGCAATAAACCTTATGCTTGGCTCTGGGACTCAAACTCGGAGCACTGAGAAGACAGGTTTATTTTGTAGATTTACTTTTCACCAACTTGGGCAAAATCCAGTGCTATTCCTAAAGCCAGCTGGGGAGCAGCAAGAGGGCAGGCACCTTAGGACAATACCTGCATCCCACACAGTCACTACGGTCAGTCAGGTTCAGCACATTAACGAAAGATGGGGGAAGTGAAGAGCGGTTTGTCCTTGAAGACAACTTCTCTTGAAGGAGGGGAGTGTAACAAGGTCCACACTTCTGGTCCAGCACTTAGACAGTCATTTCTATTAAACGTAAAAATGATCCTGCCCACATGGCTCCCAATATCTGTCTTGCTTCAAGCTTTAAAAACAGCACCCTGCTGTTCCAATAAATGGAAGCTGGTAAAGTACAACGGGAGTGTCATTTTTATTGTGTGCATTTCACATTGCCTTGCTGGTCCACTAATCACGGTGGAGGTACCTTCACAATATAAAAAGAGGCATTAAATTTATAGGACTGGAATTGCTATAGAAATAAGGTAGTATACTTTTATTAAAAGCTTGAGAATTCTTAGGCTATTTTGAAACTGGGCAAGCCTAGCATACATCCCAAAAGCTTTAGAAGATTCAGTCTGAGCTGGGTGCTTGTGCAGTTACTAACAGCATTCCCACCAACATGGCAACTAGGTACCTGTTAAACAATACTTCATAACAGATGTTAAATTTAAATAAAACAGTTGTCTCTTATTTTATGAATTCCACTAAATAAGTTTAAAAAAAAATGCTTAGGAAGACACCACGGAAATTTATGCAAATATCATTGCCACAATGGTATTTTAATCACAAAATAAATTAACAGCAACTGGTTAACTGGTTAAGTGTTAACTGGTTGCATTAACTGTTGCTGTTAAAACCTAGCAAACTAGGTTTTATTTTTCATTTGCAAAACTTGAGAAACATGAGCACACCTTTGCTTTTAAGAAACATCAATAAGAAGTCAGTGAGGCAAACAGCAAATTAAAAGTCAATCAAACAACCATTTACATCAGAGCATTTACAAGAACTATATATAGTTCTGGACTTCAAGGAGCTGCTTTAGGCAGCTGTCTTTACCCAATCCTCTTCCCAGTAAGAATAATGTACTGTAGCATGTGGGATTCATTAGGAACACTTACTCATTTCTTTCATGAGGACCAGTCTCTTCACATTATCTGAGACAAGACAATTCCACTCATAGGGAATTTTATCCCTTTCTGTACTGAGAATGAAGACGTAGGGAAATTGTAGTCATTTAAGAGTTATTAAAAACTATGACAAGTACACTGTCGTGGTAGCAAAAGGTCTGTATTCATATGTACCACAGAAGTATCTTGAAGATACTCTAAATGACAGCTTAGCTGAATCCCCTGCCCTTAACCACTTGAAGGCCAAAGTCCTTCAGGCTGTCCCGTAAGAAGCTTCTCCCCTCTGCTGTTACCTCTTCTTTCAAAGTGATAAATTTGCCTGAGGTATGCATTAGAAAACCCAGATAAATCATCACCATGTTTTTGTATCTGCTTGTCTGCTTACACCTCTAGCTCTCAACAAAGGAATGATGCATATTATCTTTAAACCAGGGATTACTACACGCAAGACAAAAAATATTATCATAGTCTTAGGTTTCCCTAAAACCAGACACCTACCTACAAGTTGCAGGCAAAATGTGTTTAGGACCCTCACCCTTCCTTTGTTTTACTCTTCAGTTATATAGGAAATGGTTGAGGTAACTTATAAACCGATTAAGTGACCTTTGGCAACACTAAGATTGCCAAGGATGATTTTTTAAAGCTTAAATGCAGAACGTAATTCATCCTTTTCTAAAGTTTGGGTAAAACTGCATGCACTCTTTGGAGGAACAGGTACTGGTTTCTTAGAAGGTATTACTTTTAACACACTAACATCACAAAAGAAACTTCAAAATATTTGAAGCAAGGGGGTATAAGTGGATTTAAAAAAGCTATGGGCCTAGGAAGAGTCCACAGCTGTATAGAATTATCTCAGGTTGAGAACAGCATCTACTACTACTGGCTACCTCCAGCCAAGATTCCTTCACTAGCATTCAGAGGCATTTAGGTGAGGTATGACAGGCTTAATGCTGATATGACATACTAACAGTCTGGAACAGAACAAGTGATACACCGAAAGGTGACCAGAAGTTTTCTGCAGCAATAGATGCCTGTGGGGTTTTTTTTGTTGAGTGGGCACGTTTGGGTTTTTTTTTTTACGGGGGTTTTGCTTCTATTTTTTTTTTCTTTTTTTCTCTCCCCAGAACTGGAGTTTTTATATTGCTGGAAAATTCTGCTTTATTTAGAAAGGACAAAAGGTGGCTTCTCTGTTACTCCCTTGGAAGTCTTTCCTCAGATGTACTTTCTGTTTGCAAAGAAATAGACTTTGCACTTCACTTTTGAATGATTCAAACCTGATTTGTTATTATGGTCTATTTGTCTTTTCTCTGCTTATTACACATTCTAGTAGAAGGCTTATGCAGCTAGTCAGCAGCTAAGCTCTTTCTAAAAGGGACAAGAAAAGAGAAAAAACAGAAATACTAGGAAATTAAGAATGCCTTTTACAACAGCCATCAATAACAAGCAGCAAAGTCCATTTCTTTAGAAAGTTTAACAAATTCAACTTTTCAGTTAGTCCATCAGTAACAGAATTAGGAGGCAAAGAGAATTATTTATAAAATATTTTGGAAGCTGGACAAGAATAACACTCATTTTCTAAATTATTAACAACTAATTCGTGTCTTCATTGCTAAAGTTTCAGCTGGCCACACAGCAGCAGTCCAGTGTAGGAGCACAATTAAGTTGAATACACCCACATGTTAATAAATGACAACTCTGGAGCCTGAAGAGTCACTCTGAAGTCTGACTCAAAGGAGGGCTTTAGTTTTACTTGATAAAACTATTGTGTTTGCAAATATTGGCTAATGTGTCAAGTCTAAGAGGCGTGTTTAGAGGGAAACCTTTTTTTTTTCTTCTTTGAAATAGAATTTTGGGATTTTTTTCTTTATACTGTTTCCTTCTGAGAACAAGCTGAATAAATCAATACATTGCTATTCTTTGAACATTGTCTGCTTTTCTGGTTCCCCTCACTCCTAGAAAGAATTGGAAGGTATGAGGATTAGTAACAGAGATCATTACATGTATGAACTGCCTCCCATAATAATAACAATGAAACAGTGCAGGACTTTTCCACGGAGAAGAGACAGATAAAGGGGAATATCATAGAGTAACTTTGTGTAGCACAGAGAAATTGAATGATGAATAGTTGTTTTCCATCTTTCATAATACAGTTACTAGAAAACAACAACAAAAAAAATATTGACACAGTTTCAAAACAAAGAAAGGTACTTTACTGTACCCAGTTAATCAGCATAGTGACTTTAATGTAATAAGCACTTGTCTGCAAAAGAATTGAGGCAACCAAACTTATTCTGTATCATCAGACCTTGTACAACACAGCTGGTGATGTGAATGAAGACCAGACTTCGTTTTATGACCTTAACTGTGAAGCAACAGGCTGCTGTGTCTATCAGAGCAATTGAAACATTACATAAGTTTTTAATTTGAGGAGATAAATCAGACAACAAAAATTACTTTCTTGAACTGCATATTCAGCTAATCTTGTTTCATTGTCCAATCACTAATTCGCTTTCTAAAACTATTAACTTAAAAGAAATTTAAGATTAATTTTTCCACTGCTTTGTTATGCTTGAGAAATATTATCATCTACCAAATTAGAGTATTGCATTTAGTTACATGAACTTTCATTTGAAATAGACTTTAAAAGATAAATTGCTTCCTGCTTTGAGAAACAAACAAACAAAGAAGACCAAAAAACTTGACTGGGCTTTTTGTTGTTTTTTCTTACATTATTCAGAAGATAACGACGTGTCTTGATAAAGCAAGAGCTTCCAGAGTGGTTTGCTCTCCCATCCGGCCAAACCCTTCCTGTGGAAGATACTCCTCTCTGATGTCTTTTTCCTTGGCTTAAACTCATCCTTACAGCCAAGTGAATGTACAATCCATTCAGACGCATGATTCAGCCTTGGTAGCTGCATGTAACTGAGGAGGACACCGTTATTGGCATCATTAGGTAGCATAAATAGCACAGGCAAAGTTCCTCAGGAATGGCAGGCATGCTAACCATCACAGCTTCAGAATTATTATAAAGCCTCAGGTACAGACTGAAGCTTCTTTAGTGATCTCCACTGCTCTGCTAGCGGACCAACGTATAGCTAAACCCTGAAAGGGATATTCCTAAAGACTGTCTTTATCTTGTGGAGGTATCTTGAGGCTGCAGTCTGCAGGCAGAGTTCAACTTCTTCTTAGATAGCTTTAAGAGGTGTCTGAACTCCAGCTGCTTTGACTTAGACATTAAAAAGCAGATTTTCCACTGAGACTAGAAGTCTAGGAAGATCTGCTTTCCTTAATCAAAATTAGAATTTTTAACATCTGCCCCATATTTTTAGCACAATGAGAAGGCACAAATGGAACAGATTTCTCCTGCAAAGCACTAAAATTAACTAACCTTACTTCTGCCTCTTTCCAGACCACTCTTTACTGTATAGCATACCCATGTGTGTTTCCCAATATTCACACTTGGAAAACAAGTAAAAAAAGATAAGCTATGCCTCAGTTCTTCTGTACATGTCCTTTTGATATGATAGACTTTAGTCTACCATATAAAAAACTGTCCCTAGCTCCAGTACCTTCCCCAAACAGTCTCCCGCAAGGATCTTGCCAGAAGATTTGGAAGAAACCAGCACATTTCCACAGAGAGAATGTCGGTTGTGGAGACAGTGAAAGTGGCTACAGCACTAGCCGTACTACCAATCAAAAAGAAGAAAAAAACCAAACCACCAAATAAAAACAACAAAACAACAACAAAAAGAAGGTATCAGTGAAGACCAGGCACAGATATTGCCAGTGGATATAGCAATATCTGAACCACTACTGCCATGTGAAAATCTGCATAGATATGACTCATTTGCATTAAAATACTAAAATCAAGTAAAAAAAAAAATTTGAGTCATTAAGATCAAATGTTACATGGGAACATTTCTGTACGCATCAAAAAGCTGAAATATGCTACAATTACAGTAATAGAAAGACACAGCCATTTAGCCTTTAGAACCCAGATTTATATGCTTAAATACTGGATTTTAAAACACTGAAAATACTTTCTCATGAGGAAAATAAAAAGAAGGTTGAAAGTTATTTACATGTGGAACATTCTCTCAAAAACCCATAGTGGATATAGTGAATTTGACTGAGCAAGATGCATACTTAAGGTTAAGTATTCAACAAAATCCTAGTAAACACCAAAGATGTTACTTCTAGGCTTAAATTTAGTAACTTACTAGATGCAGGAGTTTCATTTCTATTTGCAAAAGAAATCTTATGTTATACAACTGCAGGAAGACAACTTTTTACATTCAAAGTATTTCCCTCCTTTTCTTTGCATTCTGAAAGTGAAGCAAAATGCTTCTTGCAGTTGGAAAAATATATTTTTAAACAAACCTTTTATCTACAGTAAACCTAACAGTATATACTGCACTATAATGGGGTACAGAACTACCTAATTGTCTTTTGTTTTATATTATGATTTACTCTGACTAAACAATATGAAGCTTGAAAATGAGAACAGCTGCCCTTTAAACACGTTTACCTCTTATTTTGAGAAAGTGCACATAATCATACCAGAGGAAGAACTGGGCTGAAGTGACTGCTTATATTTTCTGTCTACATCTTTTTTGGGGGGGGGCTGGAAAGGAAGGAGACTACCAAATATGAAAGTGTTCTGTTTTCTGTTTTATATATAATTATGCNCATCTAACACTTTTGTGATCATTTTATCGGTAGAGATAAGGCAGCAAGAGTCAGTATTTTACTGGTATAGTCAGACACACTGTGACAGAGGTTTTTTCCCAACAAAACAGCAGGGGGTGCAACAAATAATGTTTAGCTAAACCTTGCTGTTCGCTTTGGGCCAGTAAAGCGGTATACTGGCTATGTCTTCACCTATACATCTTTATGCAGTTCAGCAGTGGTGTGGCGCAAGAAAAAATCTGCATCCAGATGTTACATCTTACTGTGTCCCCGTCCAGACAGCTCATGATGTTCTTGTGTTAAGAACATGTTTGCCAGGTCCCTTCCCTTCCATCCCAGAAGGAATTGATGATAAGTCTTAGTGAATGATGTTTTACAAGTAGATGAGATCAAAAGCACTAAAAAACTTAATAAAATTATTAACAGAAAATGTTAATTAAAAGAAATGTAATCCACAAAACAAAAATCTGTAAGGATTTTTTACGGACTGCGGCACAATTCAGGACTCCCAAGAAGACATGCATCAGGGGGATTCTTTTTATTCTTGGAGCTCATGAGTACATTAACATGCCTATATAGATGTACTGGGTGTGGACTAGTAAATGGCACTGCCTTTTACTGTAAATGGCCACTACCACCTGTTTTCTTCTGTTTGATTTCCTCATCTTCATTTGCAAAAATAGCTTCTCTTGCTTTTATTCAAGAAAAAAAGAAATGTGGTTGCACAGAAGTGTTTATTTCAAATCAAATCGTGTTCTACAGTTCTTAATGGTGTTTTTTCCCCTTTTTTATTTCATGAAGAAGAGTGTGTCCACTTACATTCTCATAATAAGAAAGTTTCCACTGAACATTAAAAAAAAACCCTAGTCCCACGACAGGAAACATTGTATGTACAGCAAATAGAAAATAAGACTTTTCTTTTTAGGAAAAAAAAAAGTAAAACAAATAAAATTTAAAGTTTCATTGCTTTTTTTTTTTAAACCCACCTTTTTATTTGCCTACTAACGCAGAAATCATTATACTAATAATTAAAGGTACATAACTCAGTTGTACAAAAAAATGACAGAGATCCAAGTAGACAGAAATAACAGGAAAACTGTCAGAAGCATAAAGAAGCCTGCATTTCCCTGAGAAATTGCAGAAGTTTTCCACTGAAAGGTCTAGCAACCAACCAGATGGGAAGAAGCAGAAGAAGCAGTATTAGGAAAGATATTTCTGGCTACTTCAGTTGTCTTTCAGTGCTTACAGCAAGTTCAGAAAACAGTAGAATTTATCAATAACAAGCAACTTCTGGTCACTTTTGCATCACGGAAAGCATTCTTCTTTAAATTTGTTTTAAATTAAACCTAGTTTGCAATTCACTAACTGTTCTTGTGATTAAAATTTTCCAATGTGTCATAATTTTATTTTTTAAACAAAGAATAGCATAACTTTGAGTCCACACTGCAACTGTTATGAATTAATTTTGTCAGAGTTCTTATGATGTGCAATTACTACTGTTTAAGAACTACATCATAAAATCTATGACAAAATTACTGTACTCATTGGTATCCCATTACAGAAATGGTATGAAATCGTTTGAATCTGTATGGAATAAACTTACAGATCTTTAGGTAGCAAGTTTGACAAATTGTTTAATCACAAAAATGTCAGAGTCCTAAAATTAGATTTGATACTGAAGAGTGACAGGACCGTCTTGCATAAAATGCAAATCTCAGTTCTCTTTGACATTCCTGCTTTAACATGATAACAGAGACCCAGAGACCAAAAGAATTCTACTGGAAAAGGAATATTCTTACTTGCTTTGTCATCACTATCCCTCATTCCTGTGAACACAAGAGTATCCTCTTGTATGCAAGAGTTTTTAATTTCATACTGCAGGGACAATATAATTATTTCATTTTGCTCTTCAAAGCTATAGGTGATCCTAGGGGTGAGCAATGGCTATACAGAATATAAAACTTGGAACCCCAAACAACTTAGAAAACCACAATGCTATCAGCTTTTGCATTACATCTCTTTCTGTAGCATGGAAAGCATCAAAGCACTTTGAGTTCCTGTTGTCTCTTCCACTGAAGTCAACAATCACAGTTTTAAAGTGGTTGTACATGGGCTTCATCGTCTCTGTGAGCTATTGATAAAAAGGTTCTTAAATACCAAAACCAACCAACCAAACAAACAAAAAGCAAAAAAAGCAAGCCTAATATTGCGAACAAAGCCTGCAAATTAAACTCTCAAAGAAAGACAGCTCAGAAAAAAATAGGTAAGACAGGGTAGAATTATGAGGTCTTGTACACATACACAAATATTTTCTTGCTCGCTGTGTCCTCAAAGGTGAGTCCTTGCTCCAGGCACCTCAACAATTTTTTGAGTTGCAGTGAACTGCAGCATCCTCTGGCCCCTGGGAAGATCTGAGTCACCGCTGAAACCTGGCTCCTCTCTGCACTCTTTGTTTAAGCATGAGCTGTGGACTCCCAGCTCAGTACAGTGACTTTTGCCTCTCTTACCTTTCTGTCTCCGGCAACTTCTCCTCTGAGCACAGTGCCTAAAGGGAAGAGCAGTCCTCGGCTTCCAGTGGGCTCTACAGGTCTGGATGCCTAAAGAAAAACAAACACAAATTTAGAAAAGCAAGTAAAAGAGATAGAAAGCATTTCAGAAATCTTTACAAAACCATCCATTCACTACATAAGCCAGTAAGCTCCTTTACGTATACAGGTGTCAAGAACAATACAGAGCTGCAGTGCAAATTCCTGTCCAGAAGACAGGTCCCTTGCAAAACTGTGATCCTGCCCAAATACCTCCTGAGAGCCCTTCTCTTAGGTCATGCCCAGACCTACCACCTGTGCCACACTGCTACCACACCCAGCTGCACACAAGTGTCTACCTGTCCTGGACAAGGCTTCCCCCCACCACCAGGTGCCTTCTGGTACCACCAGCCTACCCAAACACCCTCCAGCACACCTCACCTGTCTCACAGCAAGCATCAGCTGCTCCCGGGCAGGGTCTTCTGCTGTGAGGCACCTCCATCCACGGGTGCCTTCTCATGAGGCCAAGGGGTAGGTGCTGGTCATGGGCACTCAGGAGCAGAGAGGAAGGTGCCTCTCCTGCTGCCGTGCACCTTTGCAGTGTACAGGGCATTGCGGATCCCACAGAAGGAAACAGGGCAGCCTCAGGGGGTGCCCAACCCCGTTGGCAGCATCTCTGTTGACAGGACTGGCAATGCCCTGGGCTTTCGGTAAACAGTTGCATCCAAAAAAGAGGAACAGCTTTCTAGCTGCAGGCCACTTAGAAAAGCTATAGAGAAAAAAGAATGTGGACTTTTTAGAAGCCAATTTGTAGGTTTGCTGTTCACTGGCCTGGCTGGAGAAGGTTTTTTGTGGGGTAGCTTAGGAAAAAGATCAGTGCAAGTATAAAACTTCATGTCAGAGTTACTGCAGCAAAATATAACCTACCAATTTCTTTTTTAAAATCAGCTTTCATATGAGGCTTTATTGATTTTTTTCTTCTTTTTCTATTGTTTTAAAATGTTCAACAACTACTGGTATCTCCTTAGCTAGCCCTCACTTTCAAAGTACCTAAGTTATTTTTAGAGATACTTAACTCTTTTCCAGATATGACCTAAATAGATCTCCAGGGCCTAAATTCATAACCTGAGTAGCTTTATTAAAGTCAGTGGCATTATTCCAACAAAGTCTTGTCAACTGTGTTTTTTTTCTATTTCTGTCTAAAGGGAAGTACAGTTTTCGTCTGTTAGTGACATCCATCTTGGAACTTAATAGATCTAATACTTCTAATGTCATACTGTGTGATGCAACTATTTGATGCATATGACAGTTCCTTGATCATCTTGATTTCAGCATTTTCTGTTCTACAATCTGCTCGATACAAATGTAAATGTTTAATTTACCAAAGAAGCTATTTTTCTAAGACTCTTTTCTCATCACTGCCATCTAGTCTTCCATGTTTTCTCTGTTTTCTTCATTCTCTTTTCTTCCTTTCATAAGAAGACGTCTAAAAATAAATTTAACTAGGTACCTCCTCTTATTTGACAACAGCCACTTGTAGTTGAGATAAGAGATAGTAGGTTCCATTTGTCTTTTAATTTACATTAAATTTATTCAAGAAGAATAAATCGCATCTTATCAACCTGCACTAATATACTTAAGATATCTGGGAATTCACTTTTTATAAAACAAAGGATTAATATTGGAACATTGGACCAGAGGTCTTCTGTCACTGAAGGCAGAGGGTGATTTATGACTGGTTTTAGTGAATGAAAATCTTACCCCAAGAGATAAAGAGTTAATTCTTTAAGCATAAGGGAGCCATTTACAGGACTCACACCTATATAAAGGAGAGACAGGGAAAGTCTCTAGATAATAGTCAATTATTACAAGTATACATTCACTTTATTGTTGCTAATATTCAATTATGGCCATTTTAAAATGGCTTTATAAAAATCGCTCAAAAACAGGAACAGTATTTTTACCATGATCCTTCCTGAAAANATCAATACAAACCTGTAGTACAAACCTTGCTCAGGAATGTTGTACTGTTGTGCACTAATGAGCCGTTATGACAAAGTCTGCTTTTTGCTTCACACGCTACCCAGCTTCATGATCTGAATCTGCAAATGGGTTTCTGTACAAGTGTATGAAGATATGTGCAGGTATATAATGTATGCAAGTGGCATATGCTTAATAAGTTTTGACCATGTTTTCTGGATTTCTCTGTTCTGTGCTTCATCTGAGAGACAGGCTAATAATTGGGTTACCTCAATAAAAATCTCAGTTCATGATACCCATTGTTCTGACGA
Source organism: Anarhynchus alexandrinus (assembly GCA_008711295.1). Taxonomy (NCBI): domain Eukaryota; kingdom Metazoa; phylum Chordata; class Aves; order Charadriiformes; family Charadriidae; genus Anarhynchus; species Anarhynchus alexandrinus. The sequence goes on along the minus strand of VUYV01000139.1, from coordinate 912,937 downwards.
CATTTCATTTTCTTCAGTGTTTTGCCAGAGACCTGAATGTTTCTTTTGTAGCTGCAGTTCAGGGAGGAACACAAAGGAAGCCTATGGCAGACTGAGTCTGAGTGGTCGCTAGCCACACGTCGGGAGAAAATTCACCTATAAAGTTATCAAGTCTTTGAATTTCTATTCTTGGCACCCTACATATTGAGATATTAGAAGTATATCTCTGTGGTGTTTAAAACTGCTCTGCAAGAAGAAGAAATTAATCTGCTCAGATTGTAGTACGTTATGATTTAAGCTAAATGTTTCTACAGAGGAATCAACAAGGATAATGGACAAAAAGCAACTGTGCAAATCACATTTTATTGAAAAGTTGATAACTTATCAATTGGTTAGTGATTTGAAATTCTATTGTAATTCTGAGTATTTAAGTAGGACACCGAATTGTTTGAAAAGCTTTTTGTCAGTTCTCTCTTTCCTACAACAGCTTCTAGCAATTTTTAAGTGCTGCCTTTGCAGCTTTCCTGGATATACTGTCTGAAAAATAGAAAGATAAAGATATTGCACTAGGGAAATTAAAAGTGCATGAGGCTTGATACTTCCCAAACAACCTGCAATGTCTACTACTTAAATAGTAAAATGATTCAAAAGTTTGTACTGGTATTTTGTGTCAAGGGACCATCCTGAGGTATAAAAACGTAATAATCTGCCTTTGCAAAGGCAAATGTAACAATTATGTCTCTTGATTTTTGCAAAATCTTTGTTTTTCATGGCAGATGGTGATGTTTGTGTTGATGGATATACCAAACCCATCGTAATCAGAAAAAGAAATATGAACATATATAACCCTTGTATAGCTTGACCTCATTATTACCACTTCTCAGTATTTTCATGGAACTCTCTATTGCCAAAATTGAATTAATGGCATTATATACATATTACATATGTACATATACATATTACATATATACATATTCCATATTATGTGTATATTTTTATATACATACGTAGTTATATAGAGAATAATGCACTAAACAGATGACCTTGTAAAACCAAGATAAACCTCTAGAACAGATAGAATTGCTATTTTTGGTTGTAATGCCTTCATTTTAAATATAAATATTTAAATTCATTGATATTTATAAGCATTAATGCCATACGCAATTATTTGTTGTTACTGTCTTAATTTAAAAACAAAGCTCAACTATTATGAACTTTACAAGATGCTTCCCTTAACAGGCAAGGCATTTGGATCTTGGATGGCCATTTATTCCTGTCCCTTTTTCTTTGCTGTCCATGGAGTCTCCATTTTTATTGACATACTGGGATATACAGCATATAGTAACACCCTTCACTTCATAGGTTACACTACATGCAGAAGTTTTAGTGTGTTAATTTGGCTAAAACTAATGATACTGCTGAATTTACGGGAATATTCATCTGTGTATCGGTTTGGGATTGTTAATGGAAGATTTTGATTGAAGAAACAGCAAAAAACAAGTAAGTAATTTGCTGAAACAAGTGACTAATTTTTTCAGGTCTATGAAACTGGATTTACTCTGTCTCTTTAGTAGACTGATTATATGCCGTATTTCACCATTAAAAGGAGTGTATTTCTGAACAGTACTTGAAATTCTGAGATGTCATTGAGGTGGGAAGGAGGATTCAGAGTTCAAAACAGAAGACAGACTAAAAAGAAAGAGTTTCACTGCTGAGGAATTTTTGATTGCTGAGGAATTTTTGCTTCCTGAGTATTCAGTAAAAAGTCACTGTAGAGATGAGGCTCTGGTTAGAACACGACTAGCAATTGCCTTTGATATTTGCTTTTGATTTATGATCTCTTTCTGCCCTGGAGAACCAAGGACAGATATTGGTGCTGGGTAGCTCCGTTGCATCTCGGACATACGTTGGTATACTAATGCCTATGTAAAGAAGAGGAATCATCTGGTGGCTTAGAAAGGACAGAGAAAACCTTGAGCATTGAGTAATCATTAAACTTGAAAATATTCCCCAGCCTCTAATCCTGGAAACAAACACCAGATGTATCCCGATTAAATGTTGGGATGAGACTCAGGAGAGCACCATCCTACCTTAGAGGTTTGCTCACCCTTTTTCTGCTTTTCTCCAATGTCCTGGCTTCTTTTGGATGAAAACCAAAGTATAAGGCAACAAGTGCCCTCTAACCGGTCTCCTGTCGTGGAAAAAGGTGTGGGACCAGAAGTGCAAGGAACTCTGTAAAACACTTTCCTGCCCCATGGTTTGGATGTAGTACTCTTGTCAACTGCCAGTTTAGGAGCCAGGACCAGTCAAAGTAAGTATATCCAGAACTCTTCTACAACACAGCTAGAGTTGTGAACTTTTACAAATGGTAATAAATAGGAGATTATTAAATAGCTTTGATTTGAAACAGGAAAAGCTCTTATGTGGAGTGCTTTCAGGCATCTGTTTATCACCTGTATATCACCAATCGATTCCTTGATTGTGGCTGAAGATTTGACTCATGCTTTGTAAATGTGAGAAAATGGATGAGGGAAGGAAGGACTCCATTTGGAGAGGTTTTTGGTTATTTTTGCACACCCGTGCATTGCTGATTCTTTCTGTTCTATCAAACTCATATATGAAATATATAAAATTAATTTCTGTTGCCTCCTTGCAATTCTGTTTGCTCCTGCAAATAGCTCTACCTACCAACAGAGTTGGGTTTTAGCAAGAATTTTCTAATAAATGGAGCCAATGTTCAGAGCAACTACAGAAGTTGCCTCAAGAAAAATTGAAAAGCGTCTCTAGAAAACTTATAGCAAGACATTAGAAATACTCAGGCAGGACTACAGCAATGGAAATAAAACTTTTTAGGCTTCAAACACAGTCATATGGCTGCTCTCCAGTTCCAAAACCAATCCAATGTGTTCCCTTAGAGTGCAGTGGAGTGATCTGGGAATTACTCAGACGGTTAAACAGACAGTACTGAGGAACAAAGTGTTCCTGTGTTTGTTTTACACTTCAGAAATGCCTATAATTGACAACAGCAGTACCCAGGGGGTAGGGAAGCTAGTGAATTATAGCTCTCTGTGGGCATTAGAAACGGAAAGTTAAATTTTTCTTATGCTGTCAAGCTGTAAGTTTTGGGCAATTTCAATTAAAAATATGGAATAGTGTGCCTTTAACTGTTCATAGCAAGACTGTAATTCCATCAAGGAGCTATGTATAAAGTGAAACATTTGAGTTAAACTTGGTTAATATTACTCTGATTCCAAGACTGAATAACAACTTCAACACACATCTTCATTACACACTATTTTTGTTTTGTCAGATGGATAAAGCAGAAGCAGAAACATTAAACACCCTGCTGAAATTAATATGGCTTTATGTAAATGTCCTTTTATTGAAGCTAATTCGGCAAATACATACTTCCCTGCCAGAAACATTAGTCATCTCATAGGAGGTATTTGCCTCCTGACAAGGACAGTTGGTATTCTGTTGCTACTTCTCATTGAGGCTTCATAAATGGGAGGGAGTGGATTTATTTCTCATTATGTCCTTGTAAAACCTTAACTGGAAGACAGCCAGACTTCTTATTTGACCGGGCTAGACTTCCTTTTTCATTATTTTTGATGGATTCATTTACAGGCATTGATTAAGAATTGCATTTTACAGCCTGGACAATCTAATAGTTTTTTTGCAAACAGAAGCATCCCCCACCATTTACTGTTGTGCAAACAAAGGTGATCCATTGGTGAGCTTGACTGAGTGCTCCTTTTAAAAGACATTACAGCTGTTCACACCAGTTAGGTCGGGCTCTCCAGGAAACAGCTCTCAGTTTATTATCATAACTTACAAATCATCCAAAATGTTCAACAAGTAGAATTTTTTTAACTGATGTAATTTCAACCAATCGCATATTGACAGTTTTGTCTGGGAATCGCATAAGTGCTTAAAACTGGTAAGAAAATGTAACTGCAAGAACCCTGAATCAAAAGCATATTATGATAATTTGGAAATAAGAATTGATTTTTTCTCAGAGCAAATTGGTTGAATTGGCATTTGTATACCTAATGTCAGGATAACAGCAAAACACATTAAAACTGAAATGAGAATCATTCTGGAAGGTATTTTTGGTAGTGGCGATTTCCAGAAATGTCTGAAAAAGTCTGCAATTCTTCCACAGTTATGAAAAACAGCTTTATTTTTTCCTTTCAGAGGGAATGATGGGATTCTTACAGCTGGTGAGCACAGCCTACAACTTGTGCAATTTTCAATGCATGAGCTGTAGTATTTTCTATAAAGCACTCTGTTCCGACTTTGTGTTGTGTGTCTGAATCCAGGTAATATTGAGCTCAACCCTGAATCCTAAACCACGATCTCAATCTCATCAGTATAAATCCAGGCTACTGACTTCATTGCTATGAGTCTTACTCAACAAGAAAGTGTGACTCTAAATCTTCACCAGTACTGTCACCTTCACAGCTATTTTCTATCTACACTAATACACAAAATAATTAGCTTCATTACTTTCTTTTTCCATGTCTTCCCCCTTCTCTATTAGAACTCTGGGCTGATATATTATGCTTATCAACTTACATGTAATTGTTTTCTTGGCCTGGAATCACAAAAACATATGATACTAACAGAATAGTAAGAGGTTTCATGGTGGATGGAGCGTCAGCCTGTCTTATGCATGAAAAAAATGCTAATCATCTGCTGAGTATCCAGGACATTCGCTGAACTCAGTGAGGCATATTTGAGAGAGGAAGGTTTCTTAGTTTTACCCTTTTTTTTTTACCTTTTATGTTATACTGCTTTTTATTTCTCTTGTACCAGCTCTTACTTATTTTGGTATTTCACCTTTTTGTGCAAACTCACGAGCGACTCTATATTTTGCCCTCTTAGAGTATTCTGCTTCCCATAGTTCATTTTCCTTTATCAGTTGTCACTGTTACAGACATATTTTGACATTTTCAGTTTTTGTTTCATTAAAAAACTAGAGCCTACAATGCCAGATTCTTTTTCAATTTCTATTTTGTCTCACTAGTGTCTGAATAAACTACTCTTGTATTGAAATATTTGACTCCTGAGTCATCTTCTGCACTTCTCAGAAATATGAGAAATTCAGTATGTAAGAAACTCAGTATATATGACAATTCAGTTTGTTTATTATTATTATTTTTCAGCCTGCTCAAATGCCAACTTACACTGTAACTTCTCATTAGGTGTTTGATTTTCTACCACTTAGGAACTACCTGCCAGATTTTTGTGAAGCAACTTTTAACAAGTGTCCTCAGTTAGTATGTCATCTACACAGAGTAATTGCAACAAAGAAATCCAGATCTTGTTTTCCTACATGTGTGTTTTCCACTACCCTCTATAGAAACTATGGATATTTTCATAGCCATTAAGAGTCCATAGAATTCCATCATAGCCCATTTTTCGTTCATCTCAAATGGAATTCATCTTTTCTGACTTTAGATATCTGCAATGTAGTCATCTTTACCTGAGCTAGTCATCTGAACTACATCCATTGGGAAAAATTGATAAACCTAAAGATCCTCTGACCCATGTCATCTGCGATAGCATGAAATGTACTTCACATTTGAAGTATCTTTGTCCTTACAGTAACTGTTTAGGGAGATTCCTAGTCTACGTTGCAGATGTCTACACTGGGTCAACAGAATTTCTTCTTCTTTCTCATGTCTGAAGTATCCCACTACTATTCCTCTTCTCTAGTTGAGCCGTGCATTAGACTGCAGAATCTCACCGGTTTATTTTGTTTCTTCTCCCAGTGTTGAAATTGCTGCTAGTGACACATGACACCTTTTAGTGGCATCTGCCCTGCTATGAGAGCTAGTCCTAGTCTTCTGCAAACTGCTCCCTCCTGCAGAGTCCACACTGGCATCTGGATATGTGTCTCTGGGGAAAGAATACATGCAAGCAACATGGCCAAGGTTTTGTACATTTCCACTCTATTTTAGCCTCCAACTGCCTCTGCCCATACTGGGAAGTAATTAAGTCCATGATAACAGTGGTAACCTACTGAGGGATATGTGAAACAAGCCATTATACTTTTCTCATTTAAAACTAAGTGGACTTGCTAATCTAATTTCCATGTTGGCTTCATTTTGGACAGAAAAGCAAAGATGGGTGAGATGTTTTAATTAGCAGGCCCGCTATGCATGCTGCAGCATGAGATAACAAATGTACCTTTAGCTAATCAGTATGCTGCTCTGTAACTTTCTTTACAGGAGCATCCCAGCCTGCCCCTACTATATCAAGAGACTGTCATCTTGAATGAAAGGTTCAAATGATTCCTTGGAGATTCTTCTTAGGGGCACAATAGAATAGATAACAGCACAAAAAACTGGTCTTTTGAGATGCTATACTCTCTCTTTAACTGGTGCATTTTCTGAGGTTCGATTGTTATCTTCCAGGACCATCTATCTATGAATATATTTCATAGCATTGATCTGAGGAGGATATATAGCTAGTGAATTAATTACGCAGTTAGATCATGTACTAATTAAAGTGACTGTGAAGTGTTGGCCTACTCCTGGAAAAAATAGAAGGAAGAGATTTAATACAGGCCTGTGAGAAGATTCTGATATAATGAAGATCATAAAGAATGACTTCATTTGTTATTTTATGATACGTTATGGTGGAAAAAGTAAATAGTCAAATGGTTGAGGAAGCCTCTAAAGCTGCAATAAAGGGAAAAATTATTAGCATTGAAGTACTTAGAAAGAGAGGAAAACTGAAATCAATTGACAGATTTCATTACTTTAAAAGCTAAGCAAAATGAAATACATTTTGAAAAGGAGCCGGTATATACAACTGTAGAAGTAAGAGACAAAGTAAATGTCTTCAGCATGTAAGAAGATTGAGAATTCTTTGAAGCTTACACTGGATCTTTTATGAGTGAAGAATAAAGCTAATAGGCTGCTATCTTATAAACTTAGCCCAAACACAAGTGCTGAATAAAGATCCAAAATGATGAAAGGAACTTATCACATTCTTCTCCTATAGGAATTGTCATGGTATTCTCCTGGAATTTTACTAAGGCTGGCAATGATTAACACTGCCATCTCTCAAATCTAGAAATTTGTTTTAGGATGTTTTAAATTGAGACCTGCTTTAACGTAACTAAAAGATTGAACTGTGATTCAAGATCACTGTATGACTTTCTAACCGAGAACATTTTTTAATTCTTGTAGGATCACACGTGATACCCCACATTCATAGAAAAACCCTTAAAATATACTACTAATATTATTACAAGGAAGCTAAATGTACAAAAGGTGTGTGTGTACACATTTGCATTGCCTCGTAGCTGCTCAGAGCTGGAGTTACCAGAGCTTCAGTTAAAGCACCAGCAATGTTTAGAAAGAAAGGGACTTCATCAGTCTAGGTCCTAAATGGATCAAAAAAGATGGATGAATGCACAGTTCTCATGGGTAGCTGTTTGTGCAGTGTGTTGAAGGCCGCCTGATGTCTGCATCACAGCTCTGCACCCACTTACTCAAACACGCATCACTGATACACTGAGGACATAGCCTTCAAACCTTAAACGCCTCTGGGAAGAGTGAGGTAAGTGTTTATGGTTTTGGTAGATGACTCTAGAGCAGGGATCACACTCATCTATAGGGAGACGTGACTGTGATTATGTTGTATTTTTTGCATGTGGAAGTTCTGGGTAATAATTATAGTAAAACACCATTCTGATCGTATTTGAACCAGTCATAGACCTTTAAATCCTGCATTGACAATCATCGCCATTTACAAGTAAATGCAAAATAATTTTTGATTTGCAATTAACCTTTTCTTGTGAGTCATAGTACTGCTCTGAAAAATTTATATCTAGAGGGTATAGCTGCAGTGCAGTAGAAGGCGAGACCAGAGCAGGTATATCTGTATTCCAGCCAGCTTTATGATAGCCTGCTTGGGTACCAGTTACAGATAAACTGCAGAATTACCAACTTCAGCCATCAACTCTGTCTGTAGCATGTTGGACAGGTTTCTACAGCCATATTGACCTCCAGTTGCAAGACAAAAACCCTGGGTGGAGAAGGAGGATCATGAACATGGGCAGTGAGTCTCCCTCTAAGAAAGTGGCAGCAGGGAGTACAGCTTGACAGGTCACATTTAAGAGCTGGTTTAGTAACTAGGAACCCACTAAGATTTTTAATATCCTCTAAACCAGGCAAAACTGCCTCCAGCACAGTCCTGGAATAAACACGAGTTTAATTTTTCATATGCTGCAATCCTTTTTTCCTTTTAGCCATTCCTGTTGCAACCTGGTAAACCTGACCTGCAAAAAGACGGCATTTCTGAGCCTGAAGGTGTGCATAATGCATGCAGAATTTGTTCCATATTACCCAAGAAAGCAAAAATCCTTTTAAAGTTAAACCACATTGGATTTCCTGATATTGTGTGGGCTGTTTTGCAATTCATGTTGTATTAGTTTTTGTGAAATTATTGAGAGTTTCATTTGTTAGAGAATGGTCCAAAGCAGTGATTATATTAATGGTAAAAGTAGAGAAACAATTGTCTATCAAAACAGCAGTCACATGCTACAGCATGTTTCAGTTCGTGCTGTGTGAAAACATTCTTCAAACCACCGTGTCACCTGCTAGAAATGAGGATTTTGAAGAACAGCCTTCTTATGTGTTTCCTTCTACCAGATGCAATTAGCTGTTCAAAGCAGAAAGAGTTTTTCTAATTCTTTCAAGTTTCAGAGTGCCAGTTTTCTTCCCCAGGAATATAGGAAGGGAACCATGAATCCAAGTCACACCTGCCATGGATATTAAATCATATAACACCATTGCTTAAATAAGGAGTAATTCTCAGTTACCTTTATAAATAAGAGGTGACTCACCTGAAAAACAACTCTAAATTAATTAAATTTATAGGTTTATTTTCTATTTCATCTCAATTCAGGCAACATTTGTAGCTATTGGTTTAAGGTGGTTAATGCCAAGAATTTATAGTCTTAAGAAAATTGATTTGTTTATTACTTGGAAGATGTTATTCTCATTATTGTTTAAACTATATATCTCACCTGTTTAGCAATGGTTTCAGATGCTTCCATGTTTTTCCTTTACTGGACACCTTTTATGTGCCTCTCAGTAAATTTATTGGTCTTTTTAACAATTTATTTGCAAAAAAAGTTGTTAAAAACAAGTTTAACTAGACACATCTATCTTAACCTGAGTTCTAGAATTAGTTATCAAGGTTCAGAGCCATAAAGCTGCTGGGCAGGGCTCTGATTCAGAGATCCGGACAGAAATGGTCCTCATGAGCTTCCTCGTGAAGTTCAACAAGAGAAAGTGCAAGGTGCACCTGGGGTGGATGTGTTGGGTTGACCCCAGCCAGACCCCAAACACCTACACAGCTGCTTTCTCACCTCCCACGCCTCAGCGGGAGAGGGGAGAAAATAGGAGACTAAATGCTAATTGAAGACCTATGCTGTTTAAAATACTTGATCAGAGGATGCAGATAAGATGAAGGTAGGCTCTTCTTGGATGTGCGTGGGAATAGGACACCTGACACAAGTTTGAGCATGGGAAATTCTAATTAAATATTAGTTTGTTTGTTTCTTTGTTTGTTTTTTACCATAAGCATGGGATGGCCTTGAATTAAAGAGACCTGTTTTAAGCAGGGAACTAGATGACCTCTGGAGTACTCTTCTAACCTAAATTATAATTCTGTGGTTCTAGCCCTGATTCAGGAAAAAGTTAATCCTACACTTACATCTATCTCTTAAGATAAATATCTTAAGATGATGCTGAGCTGTTAATCAGGGTGGACTGAAATCAGTTGGGCATATATTTAAGGAGTTTTCTGAACAGAGGTGTGCTCCTTCACAGGACTCAGACACACAGGAAACAAAACTACACTCTGATACATTTTGTTTATAAAGAATGAGAAGTTAGCACAAGTTNAAAAAAAAAAAAAAAAAAACCACAAAGAAAATTCCAAAATTCCTTAATGAGGATCCTCGCGAAGTCTTAGAGTTGGGACTGTAACAAAGGCACTTTATAAGCAAACTAGAGCATGCAGATTTCTACCACAACAAAAGTTTCCCACTATCAGCAGTCTACCTTAAACTAGTATTTTTGGTTTAGAAGGTCAGAGAAGCAGTTTAAAGACCGAATACACAAGCTCATGTCTGCATTTGGTTCACTAACAGGGAACATTCACAATGTGCTATATTTCTATAGGAACCCTGGAAAAAGGTATCCAGTTCTCACCGATTTTCAGTAAACATTTAGGTATCTAACTGCTCCATATGCCTCTGAAGGATGTGTCTTTGGGACTCAGGTGTCCCAAAGAGATCCATAATAAAACCATGACTTTAAGCCACTACTTACCTTAGTAAGGGAAATAGATTCCTTAGTGTTCCCATACGGCTACATTTTGTTCTTACTTATTTTTATTCTTAGCTTGTTGCTACTATCCAGGTATAACAGCAAAATATCTGCTTAAGGTTTTGCATGATGATTAATTTTCTATGATGTGACAACATCCTCGATGTCTTCCAGCCTTGCTTTTGTATTTTCCTTTAAAATGAGTAAAACTATTGTTTAGTTGCCTTATTCCTCTGGATTCCATCTTTCTTCTGATGGACCCAATAGAAAAATATTTACTTTCATAAATGTGAAATTTTTTACATTTCAGCAAAATAATGGAGTTTGTTTTAGAGGAAAAGCACACTGACATATTATCTTCATCCCCATATTTAAATAGACTTTTTCCAGGTTTACAGCTTGCATGCACGCGCGCGCGCATGTGTGTGTGTGTAAAGTAATGATAGGCAGCAGTGGAAGGAAAAATACATAGTCCTGGAATAAGATAGATAAAAGTTTTATTTTCCTATTTTCTTTTAACTACCATGTTCACTCTGTAGTATTTCTGTTACAGATGGCAAATTAAGGCAAGCATGAAACTGCCATTTATTATGGCAAATGTCTGCATGTGGACCTACTCTAACTTCTGTGTGTTCAAATTATATCAAAACAACAGAAAAAAACCCACCCAGGCACAAGCTTATACTCACAGAGAATCAGTACCAATCTCTGTGTTTACTGTATAACCCAAAATGGGGAGTGTGAGTGACCAGAGAGGGTATGGAAACATGGTGTGGGAGGGGAGGTCTCCACCTCCCAGGACCAGAAACTTTGAGGCCAAACCGGATGTGAAAGAGGCTTACATCATCCAGGAGACAGCAGGATTGCAAAGAAACTATGAAAGCACAAATTCCGCTTCCCCGATCTGGCCAGATTCAGCATCAAAGTCGCAGCAGCACGGAGGCAGTGGGGTCATGCACAGGTTCCTCCCATTTCTCTAGAAGAGCAAGTAATGAAGGCAGTCACGCAGGTAGCCTGGTGGGGGAGGCGGGGGGTGGCTGCAGGGGGGACTCCACCCTGCTAGTACCAATTTGAGCAATGCTGGCGATAGTACTGTAGAGTTATGTGCTTCTATCTGAAAGGAGCTTGCTCCTGCACTCACTTCCTATACGCTGGATATTTGCTACCAAGTCATAAATAAACTTTCAGGTATTTTTAAATATGAAAAAGATAGGTGGAATTTACAGTTGTGTAATGCTTTACACAATTTTATATGTTGGTAGTTATTCAACAGAATAGATTAATTGCAAATTATAGTTCTTAGTGGCATGATGGAAACTTTTAAACTTTGCTATGCTCTGCCAAGACAGTGTTGCCTTTTAATGCATCTTTACCTCTGCAGAAATACTCTCAACTCTTAATCAAAATACCAATTATCAATTGTGGTTTTGATAACTTCGCATGTGCAATTTAATTTTAAACTGTTCATCTGAAACACATAGCCATCAGACCTACCTCTTTTTTCCCAATAATTGTATTACAGGAATGACCAGACTGTGATGGCCTGCCTTCTTAGATACCAGACACTAAATCCTGGCCTAATGAAGATACTGACAAAATGTTTTATTGTTTCTGAAGGGAATAAGCAGAGTACTCAATGTCAGGAGATTAGTCTGTGTCCCGGGGCTGGGAGGAAAGGAACGTGGAACAAGTTGACACTGCACAGCTCAATTGCTAAAGTGGTCCAAGCAAGGAAATGGCTGTGTCAGGAAAAATGCACACATGCGTGTGCACCATCAACAGAGGGTCTTCACATCCAGTTGTCAGCATTGGATGCCAGTGAGACCAGCCCACAGCAATATCATGGTGTACCTTTCCAATAGTTTCCACAATTGGTCTCCTGTGCATTGCTGGTGCATGGCACAGGTCACCAGAGTCAGATGGTTTGTGTTGTACTCAGCTCTTGGCCAAAGTGAGACCATGGTACTGTTGTGTCTCTTAGGCCATTTTTTACGAAGATTTGAAGAATTGGGATTTCTTATTTTACTGTTGGTATTTCTTCTCTCCCCGGCCACCCCAAATTTTCAACAGATTCTTCCAGTCCTCTGCAGGCTGAGATCTGCAGGCACCAAAGCCTCAGAACATTGTGTTCAATGAAGGCCCAATTTTCAGTCCATTTTAAGAAATCATTAATGTTATTTGCAATGTTTCTTCTTCCCTGAAAGTACAGCATGCCCTGTTTTACCCATTTTTAGTCCATCTTTAATTTACATTTGATTATTTCTGTCTTTTTAAATGTTTCTTTTCAGTCTTTAATTTAAACACAAACTCTTCATCCATGAAGAATAATTTCAAAAAAATTGTCCTTAGCTTTTCTCCCCATTTCCTTAATATAAAATGGTTATCGTGATTGTCTCAAGCTCTAATGAGTACATAGTATCATTAAAATCAGCCTCCGAGTTATCTAGAGTTTTTTTGTAAGATCAATATATAATTTCTAGAGATAAGTTAAATTAATTGTATTTGCCTAGTAAGATAAAAAACCAGAGTATGTGAGTAGGTGTTTGTTTTATTTAAAGCAGTTGGTATCAGTTGCTAAATTTCAGCTTTAATATTCCATTTGATGCTGCAAAACTCTTTTGACTAGTGTATTTATGTATTTGAAGGCTGTGTTACATTCCAAATTCATCAAAATGTCAATCATTTGTTACAACAGTCTGCTCCTTCTTTATCAGTCCTCTGTATTATTACGATGCAGATGCAATCACACTTAGCGCTGGCATTGGTATGTACTTGATCTGCCTTCCTCCCCCATAGATCTGATACTTTCAGGGGCGTTGATGAAAAGCAACACACAGAGGTAAAATTAAATTCTAATCTGTTGGCAAATCTGCACTGGCAAGCATTGACACTCCTGGCACTTCTCTGACATTCTCGTGCTGGAAAAAATAACAGCTGCTTACCAATGATGTATTAGAGATGGGTACAAACCAACTGGTGTACACATTCACATAAGAAAGGAGAAAACATTCATTGGTAAAGTGATCCCTTGCCTTCTGCTACGTACACGACCTACCTCTGTATCTTCTGTGGTAACTGTGCTTGGTGTCAGAGTCAAGGTCATAGAGGTAAGTGTCCAGAGTCCGCTGCAGCCAAACCGCCAGTAGAGACAGGACTTGAAAAAGAGCAGTCCTGGTTTTCCTTATCTGGAGAGTCAGCTGGTTCCCTCAAAGCCAGAGATTAGATGGCAGCCAACGGGTTGTCGGTGTGAGTGGTCAGGAGGCTGGGGTCAGCTAAAGTGGGGATATCACCTGCGTGGTTTTGTTATGGGTGTGCTATTTGGTATATGAGCCTCTTACTGATTTCCAAATTCTGTTAAATACAGGAGCTGGAATTTGTATCATTGTGCCTTTAAAACTCAGTTGATGAGAAATATGTCTTCTATGGAATTAAAACTTTCATAAACAAACGCTGCTAAACACAGACCAAGTTGCTATTTTAGCAAAGGGAGTTTGAAATTCAAGACTGTGTCTGCTAAATGCTTGCTAATTCAACAGTGGGTTAAACAAACTTTTGAAAATTAAAACTCAGGCCTTCTCAACACTACATGAAAAGGACACATTTGTTCATTCCAGCTAGTCAGGTTTGAAGGAATAGTAATTTATTTGGGGTAAACATTGCCAGAATAACTCAATTTTACTTAAAGAATAGGTGACTTGCTACTCTCTGTCTCATCCTTCCCTTACTAATACAAAGAGATGTAAATTCAGACAGACCCTTGATTACTGTGGTTATGGTACCATACACAACAGGTACGAGAAAAATAAAAGACAGACATGCCACGGCAATTTTGAAGGGACGTCTGCATGGAGGGGTACAGAGCACCTGGCAGGGCATGAGGCCATGAGGGAATAAACACTGTAGAGTTCACTGCAAGGTAAGCACTGGCCCACTCAGATGTCCTCCAGACGGGTCACCGCAGCCTGTATCAGGGGATGCAGGGAGGCTGAGGTGAAAGATCAGGTCTTCCACCTTGTTTTCCATCTGGATCACAGAGATGCATCCAAAGGCACTCTTGGGATCACACAGTGCAAATGTCAAGGAGTAGAGCCTTGTAGGCAGGGTCATGGATGCTGTAAGAGGACAATCTTTTAACATTGGCCCTATCTTAATAAACCCGAAATATTTTGCCACTCTTGTCCTAGACTGAATATTTAGTATTTTTTTCCATGTGTAAATTATGAAGCAAGTGAGATACTCTGTAAAATAAGTAATGGACTATTTTAAGTAAAGTAATAGATAAGTTAAATGGCTTATAAATGTCAGTGTTACATTCATCAGTTTCACTGGCCCTTGGTCTTACCTTGCAAATTTGAAGGGAACAAATTGATTTATGCGGAACTGTAGATCACAGTGTAGCACACAATTATTCCCCAGACCATCTCCTTCAGTTAAAACGGAGAAGCTTCTGCTTATATCTGGTAAGATTTTGAGATTCATTTCAGCATTTCTGTGGTGTCTTGTTTGGACTGTAATAGTAATCCTGCAGCATCCTAGACATTTTCCAAACAGAACTCCCTACTCCAGGGACTTTTAGTCGTAATGCATTGTTTGAAAATATTTCCATTACAAATAATTTTGCATTTACCCAGGCTGTTAGGTTCTGTTTGTTTCTTGAGCACGTACATTTGCTTAACATTTGAGGCACTGCCATAGAGCACAAGAATGCTCAGTGCCACTGTTACTGTAGAGGTGTACAACTCTCCAGAATGGGTAGGTCAGAGGACACCCTCTTGAAGAACTGCTCCTGAAGGAGCAGTTTCGTATATGAGTATGGTATATGAGAGAATGGTATATATACCATTCTGGGATTCTGTGAGTCCTAACCCACCAGAGATACATAGAGGTCAAAAGGTGTTGAGAGCTTGCTAGGAAATAACGATCTGCAGTATTTACTTGTGAATCTCAAGTTAGAAAATCTCAAGTTAGACTCTGAGTTTGCAGAAGCTCATTTGTAATTCTTACATACCCCCTGTGTGTGTGTGTGTATGAGTGCATGTGTGAGTGTGAGAGAGAGAGGAAGTTCCAGGTACACCTGGGAGTAAAACAGTGAAAGGAACCATTTGAGAGTAGGGAAAAAAAAAAGTTTACTGGTGAAAAATGCTGTGCTCTGCTGCACATTTCAGATATGCCACAGATTCAAAAAGGTCATTGCCAAGAGCTGTTTCCTCTGTTGCAGAGACTCAGTAAATGTGTGAAATGGCCCTGAGGGCAACACTGATAAGACGTAGTAGAAAACATGTTTGATCTGCAGGGATTTTCGCTCTCCTTTCAGATTTGTTTCTTGCTCAGTCCTGTAAAAAAGATGTTAGTCACAGCCATTTGCAGGCAAAACTGTATTTTTAAAATAGAAAATATGGGATCTTAGAAAAGGGAATAAGACCAAGGGAGGAGAGTTGTTTAAGGAAATGGGCCTGTCAGCTGATTCAAATAATTGAATAAGTGTTGAAGTTCAGTATTTTTGCTTTCTCAGGAAAAGGCAGTGGTCACATTTTGAACATCTTCAGGCAAAGCTTTATGCTTAATCTTTCTGTCAGGTGTTAGTAGGGGCAGAGTGGGGCTGATTTTCAACAAGTACATATTATCTTTACTAAACGGGACATACAACATGAAATGACAGTGCTACAGCTTGATCACCACTTTAACCTTCTTTTATCTGTAGGTTCACTGCGCATTTCTTAGTTAGTCTGGTCACTTTACACAGTGGGGCAAAAAATATTTCTGTGCTTCTGAGCACCAAATCTGCATTTCAACCATGAAAAACTGCATTTGCAAGGGAAAAATATCGCCAGTCTTTCTAGCTGAGTGAGAAATAGATATTGTGACATGCTACATCACATCCCTGTGCCATCCAACAGGTTGATCTTCTGTACCCCATCGCAGTCCAGCTCTCAGCATATACATTTCCATACAGATTTTTTTATTAGTGCATGGGTAATACTGTTCCAGAGTCCTGAGATTGCCAGGTGGGCCTCTCATTTTTTCCAGGAATTGTTTGTTATTCTTTTCCATGTAACCTTGTTATGGTTACCCAGACAAAATAACTGACCTCACTGAAGGTCACAGTGCTGCAGCTGCCCCCATAGTTTCAGGAAATACAGTAGGGGTTTTTTTTGTTTTGGTTTGGTTTTTTGGGGTTATACCCATTCAAGGAAAAACTTAATGCACCATGCTATACCTCAACGTTGTTAGAGAAAGTCAAATGACCTGATAGACGGGAAAGTGACACTGGCTCACTAAATCCTATTTTCCTATCACTGAGTTAATTTCTTTTGACCAAATATCTGATTGCTTCTATCCAGTTTCTGACCAGCTATTCTGTGTCTCTCAAACCTACTCCAGAAGCTGGTTGAGTAGCAAGCTTGTTCAGATTACGCTTTGGGGTGCCACTCTTCATAGGTCCAAACCAGCAGAGAATTTCTTTCTTCCTGGGCTATGCAGTTAATGTACCATCTCTCTGTTCCATAACAGCTCTATCACCTTAGTAGACATAGCCAACATTTGCTTCAGATACTGAGTTACACAGAGGACCTTCTTGGTCATGACTGGTTTAGGCATCGGCAGTTTCACTTTATTACAGTAGCAGTGAAAGACCACTGGGTTGGCATGCTTGCAAAGCTACTCTGACCAGTGAATGCTGGAGAAATGGCTAAAGCTCCTGGGAGTCACACACTTAACCCCAAATTTGAGTAAGACTCCTTACGGTCATGAAGGGAGCTTTCAGTTCTTATCGTCTGAGTCACCATCTGGCCCTCAGTGATTTCCAGCTTCTTAAGACATGTTCTGCGTGTCTCCTATGTTAGTTTTCAGAGAGTGAAGTCTTTTGGCTATTTAAACCAGAGTTAGGTTAAGACCAAAGAATATTGCATGTAGTTGTCCAGTTCTTGCTAATGGCATCATTCTGTATGTATCTCTGCATGCAACACTTAACAATGAAGACAAGTATTTTAACAAACAATTCTCACATGTTAGATTGTATTCAAAGATATATTCAAAGGCAAATGTAGTTCTGCCATGATGATTTTGAATAATGAATCTCTTTAAGCACTCAAACACACATTAACAGCATTTTGCTTTTATTTGGTTTGCACCTGCATATGAGAAACATGCTATCAGTCTTAGCAGAAGCTGTTCTATTAATGTACATTTAATGAAAGCTTACTGCTGAGTATTCAATTAAAAATAATGCAGTAGTGTCTGAGGCTTTGAATTTTAGTTCATATTATTTCTACTAATTCCTTGAAATAAGTCTATACTATCTGGTAAGGCCTTGATCTGCAGACCTGCTTTTGAGAGAAAGTATGAAGAAACCTTAGATGATGGTACAAACCTTCTAGGTTGCATCAAATGTTAGAAAATTTATTTCTAGAGAAAATTTAAAATTAGTTTACAACAATGTATTAGGCAGCGTCTAGGTTTTTTTCCAGCCACAGCTGGAATTTTAGTTCCTTACAATCTGGAATATACACCATCTAGAGCAGAGCTTCTCTTTCTAATAAATTTGCATCTGAAAGGGAAGACTTTGATTAAAGGCATCAAACAAAAATATTCATGTTTCAGTAAAAATGGCATTGCAAGTTGTAATAGAGAAGGCACTTGTGAATAGACAGGTGTGGAAGCATTAACAGCAAAATATCTTCCTATGATCTGCAACTCATACCCACTTGACAAAAATCAGGCCCAATGCAGGGGCAAAAAAAAGTGAGGAAGATTTAAGTGCACTTACAATAGACTGACTTTTCCATGCCGGAATACCATGTGAAGCCAGGCTGTTGCACGGTGTTGTGGTGCCCAAGCCTGCTCTTGGCATAATAAAACAAGATGGGAGGGGATGAGAGGTGGAGAGAAGAACAGAAAGGGACAGTAAGTCTGCACTGATGGCACCAGGCAGAGGCACAGATAATGGCAGACGTTTCTAGTGAGTTACAGCAACCTCAATGTGGGGTTCTTTATGTCACTCATGTAGAGGATGCCCCAGTACTAATAAAGGTGGTGCCCACAGAGCAAATAGTAATACAGAGGCAGGGGAGTAGACACATATGCATATATATTGCTGATCTGCATTAGTAGCCAATGATCTTGCACCTTGATTTTCAATGTAAAAATGGTGAAGAGGTTTATTATTCTAGGGAAAACTTAGAATGAAATAATGGTTTATGAGATTTGTTTTGGCACATTTTTTTACTCTGATCTGACTTGACGTTACTGTTAGAGAACAGCACCCTATATGAGCTGTTCTACGATCTCAGTATTTTGAAGAGCAATTAAGCTCACATCGTTACTTTTTCAAGCAAGCAAAGGTAAAAAAAATAGGTAGTAGATATCTGCAGCTGAAAACAGACACCTTTTATTTCAATAAAACTTTTTACTGTGTGCTTAGTTAACTGAAGCATTTGCAATTCTTTCTTGGTCCTCTGAGAGTCTGATTGATTGGGACGTGGCTCCTGGATCGATACTGCTGTAGCATATCAAGCAGTTGCTGGTGCGATTTGTGTGATTGCTTTATGGAAAGCAATCTGTCACATTTCCCTGTCTTGCAGATATGCTAATTCAGCTCTTTTTCTGTATGCAAAGTGTTTCCTCCGTGACTGATAACTGTGTATATGTAAAATGCTTTCATTGGCATATTTTTTTTTGAATACATGAGTACTTAATGAATGAAATGGAAACCACAAGTAATTAATTTTATTATAGTCTCTAGCCGATAGAAGTTCTCCAGATTCAGGATATAGTATTGCATCTTTGCTTGCACTTCAGCTGCGAAATATTTATTTTGATTACTGCTGATCAGGTTCTTAATCATCACTTGAAGAAGCAGAGACTTACAGAGCAGTTTCTTGTGGTTTCTTGCTTCATGTAAGAGGGTTTTTTTGTCTTGATGCCTCATTATATACCATGCTTTTAAAAGCCTCAGTTAAGAGTAGCATTTTGCACTTGGAACAAGGAAAGAAAGGGCTGAACTTTTTCTTATTACCTGTGGGAATCCATTAGTCCTTTAGAAGCTTTATGAGGCATTGTAAGATCAGCAAGGGAACAGAGAAAAAGACTGCATAAGATCAGCTAGTGAGCAGACAAAAAGGCTGCAGTCATCTTCTTAGCAGGATTACTTATACATCATGTTCTCTTTCTATTTTTCTTAAGGCTGTAGCTTTCATATCCACCTGGACTGTTTCATAATCAAACCAAGAAGGAGCAAAACTATGCAAATATTACTGAGGTATGATCTATATTTTATAGGGTGGAACATACCTCCTGGCTAATCCTAGAGAGAACACGTTTCTTTATTAAAGCTCAACATCACAGGCATGTTAAAAAATGTTTACTGTGGACCAGTTTTTCAACTGGACCTCGTTGTATACAACAAAAGGTAAAACTGAACAGAGTAGATGCAATACAACACTACCTGTGCTATCAATTTTGTCTCAGGTTTTAACTACAATATAATGCAAGATTGTTTTGTTACTGGTATTTTGAAAGCATTTCTCTTTTGGGCCCATCTGAAATGAAAGTTTGAAACACATTTTTAATAGAAGTTTTAATAAAATAATGGCTATGGCAACCTATTGTTTTCTACCCAATCTTTTACTGTGCTAAACCAAAAAATTAAAAGTAGTAGTATCAGATTCTAATGGACTAAAACTGTTCTTCTGCAACGATGCCTACATATTATAATTATGTGTATTCAAGACAAAAATCTTTATTTGGCTCATTCAGAAGTATTACAGAAGCAAGTTATCACCTTTTTTCTTGCACGCTATAAAGCCAGAGAAAAGCCGCTGGTTCTCTAATGGCTAACAAGTCTTTAAACTGGATATTAAAACATCCTGCAGAGCACTGGAACATAAAATTTCTTTGTGAAAGTAATACTGTGAGTATAAATCAAATTCTAAGTTGAAAGACACAGGAATAAAGACATTTTTAGAGTGCCCACATACAACATTAAAATTAACATACTAAAATATATTTGGTTACAGCAACAATAAATTTAAGTCATACCTGTAGCAGCAGCAGCAGCAGCTGCTTTCAGCAAGAGGAGGAACAAAAACTCTCAACTTATGTTCAAATAGGGAACACACAATCAAGCTAATTCTCGGGAATATGCCAAACAGTTTGAGCACCTGCAGAAACATGTGTAAAGCTCAATTCAGTCATAGTTTCTTTTAAAATAATTTTTTGTGCCCATATTGCTAGCTATACTTAATAGTCATGCAAAATAAATTGCAAATTAGATTACTCAGAAAAACTCTGTTACAATAACTGCATCAAAAATGTGCCATACAAAATGAACACGTGCCAAACCAGTAATTTATTGGGTTTGAATTTAATGAGACTTATAAAAGCACCTGTATCTTATATAATATCTGTATCATTAGTTGCTATTGTTTAAACAGAAGGAAAAGGTAGTGCTTAAAATTAGCATATAAACTTTGGTAATAAGCAAAGCTTAGATGGGTGTGTTTATTTCTTGACACCTCAAAGAGTACAGTAGTCTTTCATGAGTCCAGATCAATATAGGCAAAGCTAAATTTAGGCCCTTGGAGTTTGATCATGAAATGAGGTGTAGAGCTAACTTGTTACTGAATTCTTCCTGTGTCTTTTTTTTTCCTTTAGCAAAAATTTCACTTTGAACACTGTTTCTTTTATGACAGTATCTCTCTTTCTAGCTCTCATAAGGGGAAAAAATGCAGTATCTTCCCTCCTTTGGGTGATGATAGATTTAAGAAGATTGTTGCTGCTGTTGTGGAATACAAAGCAAATAACTTAATGATTGAGATTGCTTTTTTGGAACAAGTGGTACAATGGAACATGAACATGTGAAAATATGTATTAGAGCAGAAACCATTTTAATTATTTCCTGCACTCTACATCCCATCAGTCCAGTTGAAAATTTGTATCAGATGCCTATGCCTATGCCTGCTCTTAAAGATTCAGTTTTAAGTCACCCAGGACTTACTAACAGCACAAGAAAGTTCTGAATAAACTTAATTTCCTTGACATTATGCAGACGGAGCACATTTTTGCCTGTGGGGTATGTGACTCCTCTTGAGGTCAGCCAAAACTCTGTAGTCTCACTGCAGATCAAGACTCCAGAACAAGACTGAATGTT
The DNA here is from genome assembly GCA_008711295.1 of Anarhynchus alexandrinus. Classification (NCBI taxonomy): domain Eukaryota; kingdom Metazoa; phylum Chordata; class Aves; order Charadriiformes; family Charadriidae; genus Anarhynchus; species Anarhynchus alexandrinus. Next base: position 891,457 of record VUYV01000139.1, on the reverse strand, counting down.
AAAGTGTCTAGTGCTAAATTATGTCTTTTTATCCATGGGTGCAAAAGGAGAAAATCACAGGAACATTTCCCATGCAGCAACTATCCAAAACAGGTGTGTGGAGTCTCTATAATAAAAAGCCAAAATAAGTTCAAATTTCTATATGAAAATATCTGTACCCCAAATATACTCCTCCAAAGAGTAAGGAGTAACCACAGTTCCCTCTGATAGTCTAGTTTTAGCATGTTACTGCTTCCCACAACTTTGGCAACTGTTGAGAGGAGGTGTAGCAGTCATCTCCCTAAGTTAGATGGCAATGCCTGTCATCTAGCCAGTAACTGAAAGATGAGGGCTTTCAACTCTTTCTGCTCTTTGCCCTGGCCCTCATGAGTCTCACAACAGTTCTGTCTGCCTCTGAAGAGAGAGACACATGCAGACCATGAGAAAGATAAATTTTCTGTGGGTTGGATGGGTCCATTTTCCACCTTAAACTCTGCAGGTTTTAGCTTTCATGATATGAATCCACATGGATGGGTGAGGACAACTCTAAGGTAAATTCAGTTCCTAATAGCGAATGTTCCAGTGCTCCCAAAGCTCATTGAAGGAGTTAAGCATTTCTTCCCTACAGTTCATTGTAGTGCCTGAGCACTCTGCAGAAACAATTTCTCATTCATTTATAGGAGGAGATGTTATTGACATTACTTTTATTTAACCTTCAATAGTACCTTAATTGTGCTTTTCAGTTGCAAGGAGAGACCACAAGAGACATGTCTCTGAAGGAACAGACATTAGATTTTTTTTAGCAGACCTCTGATTTGGCAAATCAATGACCAGCATGTATTTTAAGATGTGTGGTTTTAAGTATTCAGGACTGAAAATGTGGACCTATGATTTATGGCTATCTCACAATGGCTATATCTAAAATTAGGGTAAAAAATGTCCTGGAAAAAAGTGAAATACTTTGTGACAGGACCTAAATTCAGCCAAAGCCTTGAGAGGAATCTGTCTGCTATTTTTCTTAAGGAGACCATGTCAAAAGGTACACAAAATAGAAAAGCTTTCTAAGCACAGCAAGTTTCTGATCTATTAGCAGATCAAAATAAAATGCTTTGGGAACACATACATCTTTCACATACCCAGTGGGCCCTTGCGGGTTGCTCCAAACTTAATCTCAGACCAGCAGCTTCCAGTGGCATTTGGGGTTGCAGGAAATAACACCCCCCCACAGTGTCCATAGAAAATGTCTGTCTTTTCATCACCTTGGACTGTCATTGTGCTCCCTGTTGCAGATTCCTTTCCACGTCCCTTCTGCTTCTTTCCACCCAACACTCTCGATGTTCACACATACACACTCTGGCATGCACACTAAGGTGTCTTTCCCATGGTTAAATCATCCACTTGTGGAGGAATCATGATGTATATAAACTCAATAATAGTGATTGGTTCTTCTGAAGAGAAGATTCCTAATAATGGCTCTTGATCATTATTCATAGGACTGGCTATCTGAATAAAGACATGCATAAAACTCCCAGTATATTTAAATTTCATTTAATTCAGTAAATTTCCAAGCTCAGTAATGATCTCCCTGAGTTGAATTAAGTCAACAGTTTTATTTTGTTTATTCCTTACAAGCTTTTTCTATATGTGTTGATTAGATGTTGCTTTTCAGAAAGCTTAATGAAAATTGCACAGTGATTGTGTATATAGAAGGTATGATAGAGCAAAATTCTGGTTTAATTGTGGTGGTTATTGTTTCAGAAGTTTCAAAAGCAATAAATAGTATCAAGCATGCACAGTTGATGACAAGTAGTTTAAAGTTTTGCTTGTTGCCTTAATTCACGAGTTCACTGGGGGGAGGAGGGACTTAAACGCCAATATTATGCAACAGCCCCAAAATATTATAACCTCTTGGATTTGAACGTTTCAAAGGAAATGGTCTTCAAGACTTATGAAGAGTCAGTTAACTTCTGTTAGTATTTCTAATATGTGTGTAGGTAATTTTAGTTTCTGCATGAATAACAAAGCTTTGGACTGATCTGAGGATGTGACTTTCTGTTCGAATTTTTTAATTCTTGTAGAATGCTGTACAAGCAATGGCCTTCTAATAAATTTTCTTACATTAAAGCCTGTGGAAAATCAACTTGTTTCAATTAATTCATGTATAATAATTACTTTTAGCTTGAGCTGATGTTAGTAGTCTCTGACAAAGAACAGATGGTAGAGATTTAACCCATGGTTGTATACAATACTGAAGCCTGGAGTCTGGACTAGGAGTCTGAAACAATATTTAAATGATGGTTAGAATTGTTTTAAAAATATACTCAATTAGCTCTAATCTGAGCTTCTTGCCTGAGATAGCAAGTCAAGGTGAGAAAAAAAACAAAGTCATTTAATTAAAAAACTAGTTTGAGCTAGCTCAAAATAAATTAAATGAGTTTTTTTCCTTTTGCTATCAGGAAGGACTCTCATTCCAATTAACATTAGGAAAAAACACAATAGCAACTTATAAATTAATCACAAGGTCTGATCCTGCATCTTTTGTTCTGATAAAGTTGTCAGAATTAGTTGTGTGAGTACTAATAAACTGTGGTTCTGGGCTTCCTTACCTATGGTGAAAAAAAAAGAAATCAAGACATTTCTAGGAGCAGAAGTGAATCAGGTCTTTTTTTCAGAAGGAAAAAGTTAAGTTTACAGATCTTCAGATTTTCAAATTTCCAGAAAACAATGAGCAAATTCTGTCTTCACATCCTGAACACAAGAAAGCCACTAATCAAAGATGGACCTATTTGCTTTCTTAAACTAGATTTTTGTCAAGGAGGTGAGAGGAAGAGACATTTTAGAAATGCATCTGTTTCTTGTTAGGAGCAACACAAAACCTTTGGAAAAGTTTTCCAAAAATAGAAAATCAAATGAAAGAAAGGAGGCTGGAACGAAGTTAACTTCTCTTTTTGGAGGCATCATAATTTTCAGAAATATTTGAGTAGTCATTTGAAAGGAAAATGCGAGAAAGGGTGAAAGAAAAGTCCAGTTACGTTTTTCTGGTCTAAAGTATTATTTCTAGTCAGAATAAGAGAGACTAATTAAAGATAGGAAGTGTTAATATTAGACGTGAGACTCCTAACCACTGAAAGTTTTATAAGAATAGGTTTTCACAAAAAAAAATTAATTCTTTCATCTGATATTTTTCTATAATAAAAAAAGTTTTATCACCTTTTCGACGTATAAAAATGGCTTGGATTCCATGCTACTTCATGGAATTTTTTAAAGGAGAGCTCTCATGCAGTTTTCAAGAAGTCCTAAACAATCTAGCTTAAAAAAAGAAAAAAAAACCCCAACTTTCTATCAATAATAGAAAAGGTCAGTTTTACAGAAAAGGTCAGTTTTACAGCAGGTATCGTACCCTGGGCTTAACCAGAAGAATTGTTCCTTGCATCTACAGACAGTTGAAAAATACTCCTATCCCAAGTATTTGGCAGCAGATCTAAAGTATGTCTAATCCTCTTCATTCTCTTCAGTCACGCATGAGAGCAAAGGCTGAGAATGTTACTTTTCACAAGCACAGCACAAGTCTACACATCTTCAGAGCTTTTGGGGTACAGTTTCCCTCTCTTTTTCAGAAGAGAAAGTAACTTCAGATCTAAAAGAAATTACCATGGACTAGGATTAGTCAGATTCATAATTACTGGAAGTTTAGTTAAGTAAAATCAGAATTTTTTAGGTAGACAATAATTTTGAGATAATCAGTCAAGAACTTCATCTCAGGAGGCATAATAGAACTGCAAGTTCTGAAAATTACAGTATTCTAATAAAACACTACCATATTCAAAACCACTGTAAATATTTCTAATAAAACAGTACAGATTTTTACTACCTAAAGAAATGGAACCAGGAGGCAACAACAGTAGACTAGCCTATGTAAAAAAGTTAATGTGATTTGGATCTGGTTCAGACATGTTTCATGTCTTACACTAACATCAAGCCACAACCTGGAAGACAGCTGTTCTACATCTGCCACTGTTTCTAACTCTCTAATTCTTGAGCAAGTGTTGATGTAGCCCTGAGGAGCTGCTTCACAGTTTGAGAGCAGTTAAGAACATAAGCAGTCTCATGTTCACCGGGTTTGAACAAGTTAAGCCTTCTCATCTTAAAAAGAAAACTATGCAAATAACATTCATTGTTGTTACTGTCCACAGTTAATCCCTTTTTCCTGGAGGCAGCTGGTTTGCATAAACCAGAAATGTGGAAGTTGGTTCCCTCCTTGGTTGCCTCCTTGCCAGGGCTGTTTCCCCCACTTCATTAACATGGCCATCTCTCATTGTTTTATATGCAAACAAGCTATTAATTTCCAGCAGCAATATGTGAATTAGTATAAAGGTTTATATTTCTTTTGTCAGAAGATTCTCATTAAATAAATCCATTGTTTTCTGTTATTGCACAATTTTTATTATGGTAACTTCTCTCTTTCTTTTCCTGGTCTTGATATCTTCCAAATGCATCAATATTGCCAGGTGTTATCTTTTTTCTTTTTTTTTTGTCACTTATTTACCATTTATCAAAACAAGAACTATCAGTGCATAAATATTTCTCTTTTCCAATTAACAGTCTTTCCACCTATCAAGTCTTTCAAGAGACGCTGTCCTTTTAGCTCCCTTTTCTTGATCAAACTTGTAGAAACGTGTCTAAAAAATTCAAAGAACGATTTCACCACAACTATATGCAGAATGTTTATCATTCATTTTGATAATACGGTCTCCCTGAATACTCAGACTGTGGCTATGGGACTTAAGTTGAAGGTGAGTTCTAAGTATGAAAATAAAGTTTGCTCTTAAGTTATAATTGTGGTGTAGCTGGGTACTGGTGCTGTGCCCGTACGCATGCCTAGTGCATGCTTAATTCCTTCAGTTCTTCAGGAACTCCCCAGCCAGTTATCCGTGTAGGCAAGATAATGGATCAGCTTGAGGCAATGGACCAGCTTGAAAACTGACTGAACCTTCACATTTAAGCATTTGACTGATGGTTACAGGAGCCTTCCAGTTGGGAATTTGGAATGGTTGTAGAAATTGCCACAAGGAAACTCCCGCTGTGTCTAGCCAAACTTGTATGCCTACATGTGTTGATTAATGTCCTGGATGGAGTCTCCCACAGTGTCATTACTGCAGAAGTATCAGCTTGTGCATAGATAAGGCATTCACCAAAGTCAATAGAAACTCTTCCTGAAGAAATGGTCACAAGTAGTGTCTTCTAAATGTAGGCCTTAAGAGGTGCTTTGTGTGTAGTTAAGATGCCTCAATAGCAATGAATTATGCATGTACTGGGGTGGTCACATAGCATTATGGTCAGCTGGATTGTAAGAACAGAACAAAATGGTAGTTTGAGGAGTCTCTCCTGAATGCATCACTGTAAGAACCCTTGTGATTAAGTTGCCCGTGACCACTGGAGAGCCATTAGCCATCCTACTTGGGAGATGTTATCGTCCATGGAAGTGTTACCCTATACCAAGAGTCCAGTAAATTATTGAGGTGCCTTACCACTGAGGGTGGTAAGGCACTGGAGCAGGTTGCCCAGAGAAGCTGTGGAAGCTCCATCCCTGGAGGTGTTTAGGGCCAGGCTGGATGCGGCTTTGAGCAACCTGGTCTAGTGGGAGGTGCCCCTGCCTATGGCAGGGAGGTTGGAACTAGATAATCTTCAAGGGTCCTTCCAACCTAAACCATTCTATGATTCTATGATTATTTTTTTCCTTTTAACACTTTGTCCTAATGTCTGTGCAACAAGGCCAGGTTTGGATGGCAATACAGTATAGCAATAAATAAAATTGTATTTCCTACTTTTCCTGGGTCTTTTTCAGTACTATTGCCTTAACTCTCCTCCTTCTAATGGCAGGAGGCGTATTTCTCCCATTACCAGTGATTTCTCTCGTGTCAGGAAACTTGCAGGTAAGGTTGCATGAAAAATAATATTTTCAGGCTTTGGTAGGACATGCGTGTGGCATGAAAGAGTTCTGCAGCAATTACATTAATTCCTGTTTTATGAACGATTTTTGCTTCAGAAGGTTCTATCATAAGATTCCTATGAAGGCAGTTGATTCTCATGAAACATCATGAGTTGATTCTCATGAACAGTAGCAACACCAAGTGGACTCTTGGTTTCAGCATGTCAGGACGGTACAGAATTGCTGCAAATGCAGTTGCTCCACAGATAAAATTGTAGAAGAGCAAAATCTTCCTTCACAAGATGGACCTCAGGAACAGGCACGGATTTGTCACAAGGATTAGCTTTCTCCCTTGCATAAGCTTGCGAAGTATCTGCTCCCACGTCATGTCTTAATGTCACTGCTGCACAATTCTCCTTTCTCTCCTGAGCTCAGGATGGACCATCACCTCTTTAGAAAGTTCATACGAACACTGTATTTGCTAACTGTTTTCACCCTGACTCTGAGGCGTTCCAAACTGCTCTGTAGCTCATTTCCCATGGCTCAACATCAGCAGCACTGAATTAAATTTAAATGCGGGAGCTTGTGGTAACCTGCCAGGGCTGATGCTCATTTCAGGCCTCCTTAGGTCAGCTGCTTTGTTCAACAACTTTTTTTGCTTTGTTCAACAACTAGCGAGCCTCATATTTTTCTCTGGTAAGCAACATACAGGGCAAGAAATTATTTACTCCTCTTTCAGCTGCTAATTAGAAAAGGGGAAATGCTTCCAGGGAAAATGAATGAAGGTAAGAGCCTTCACATATATGTGCTTTGTGTTGAGGGCTGCCTTATCCTTAGGAAATAGCCTCAAATGATTTCTCAGAGGATTTGGTCCACTGTCGTTCCGAGTGCTCTTGATGATATATCCAATTTTTAATCAAAGGTGGGCATTTTCTCTCTTAATATTATCAAACATTGTCCCTTTTGTGTTTCTTATTTAATGACAGATCACATGTATGTAACAGATTTTCAAGATTACTCTCCTCCACTCTGGGTAGTTGTTAAGACCGCAAGAGCTGCAAAGTGTGATCTGAAAAGGCTGCTGATGGCTTTCCAATGTTTTATGACAACTGTTTCTTGCAAATACAAAATGAATAGAGATTGCTTAACCTTTCTCCATTTACTTTGTTACATTTCCATAGCATTTCAGCTTACCTGAAGCTGTTCTTCTACTGTCTGCTTACTGTCCTTTACTGTGTCATCTGTTATTCACTCACAACCACTGAGGTCCAGAGAAGTCTGTTTCATTCAATATCCCTTAAAACATGCCTTCTTTGTTTAACATGAACTTATGGCCTGACACGACACCACTGATGGTAGTCTGGTAAAAATACAGTTCCCTACAAATGTTTTATGTTGAAAAAGATTCATTTCCAAAATATCCCTATTTTATCTCCACCACCAATTCTCTCCAGTAAACCTTGAGAGACAGACCTGTGTCCCAATCTATCAAGAGCATAACTTTCAGCAAAACATATTGGAACCAACAGTAAGAGTATCACATTCCCTCTGCTCATATATAAATACAGTGGAAGTCCAGTAAAATGGAAAAGAGAAAATAAAGAAAGAAGCAGCAAACAAAAAAAAACAACTATGGAGCCACTTCTAACAGTTTATCTTTTCTTTTCCTATGTGGATTACAATTTAGCAAAGCAACAGAGAAATTATGGTGAAAAGAAAACATCCCTCTGTGCTGAAAGAGGTGTCAGTCCTGTTGCACCTGATTTGGAAATGTCAAAAATTAAGAAATATGGGAGTCACCACGTGATCTTGTGTGAACATCACTGAACTGACTTTTTATTAAAAGGTAAACTTTGCTTTTCTTGTACTAATAATTTATGATCAGAGCTTTCTCCTTTAGATGTGCCTTGACTAATCTAATGTTTTATTCTTCACATTTCTTAGAAGTGTGATTTTTTTACTGTTGTTCAACCTTCGTTTCATTCCTAAATTAGTGACTTTTGCAAAAATGACTGTTAAATTCTTAAAGAGAACTCAGATGTTACATGTTAATTTTGTGGAACTATGTGTGGTTACTATGCTGAATAAGTCTGGGAAAAAAATTACCTCCCATCAAAGGTAGAAGACTTTGCTGTCTCAAAAGCCATTTGATTTGCATTCCTGAAATAAAGAGTTCTCACTAAACTCTTGAGGAAAAATTGTCCATGCACTCTTGGATAAGACTTCCGTGAAATCAGATTCTGCTCCCACGTCTTCACATAGCTCAAGAAAGTGGTAGACACAAAAATTAACTGCCATAAATCCTGATACAAAGTTGGCATGAAGCTCTCTGGAAACAAACCATAGAAGTTCTTGAAAAATAGAGAGATAATGCCTCCAACCACAACCATGGACATCAGGTGCATTGCTTATTTAGCCTCACTAGTCTCATGCCTCTTCTCAGGGACACTGAATCAAGGTGGTTTTGGGGGTGTGGGAGGGGAAGTAACTCTTTATTCCAATTTTCCTGACTGAGAGAGTCTTACTTTAAGACCTTTGCAGTTGAACAAAATTGAGACTTGTATGGTGTACACCAGTTTGAATCCTAACATAAGGACGCTAAAAAGAGATTCTGTTTTCCTATTTTTTAATGGACCATGGACTCTTACGTCATGGACCACTGGTTCAATGCTCTATGAGGCTGGACTTCAAAAGTTTGGTCTACAAATTGCACTCATGTACAAGCATGAGTGAATGCATTATCAGGAAATACAGACTTAATTAGGTATTTATGTATATATTTTGAACAGTGAAAGGGCAATTAGAAACTGTGATTTATAAACTGTATACTGAGTAGAAACTTGAATAAACTGGACAGCTATCATCTCATCTGGACAAATTTAGATGGCTGTCTGAAAATCACATTATTCAGTTCACCAAGAAAAGTGAGAGCATGAAGTTATTAGAAGTGTCATCTTCCAAAAAGGTTATAAAACACTTTTAGTCATTAAAAGGTCATGTGGCGTTTTCCACTGAAGCTATACAGAAATCGGTTATTAAAATAAAAATAATTCCAATTATTTTTTTTACCCCTAGGCATTTCACAAACATCCTTCCTCCTTAATACCTATGGTGTCTGACTCCTAATTTTAAGAAGCGGGCAACAATCACATTTTGCACAGCTCTGAGCACATTGGTAACTAGCATAGAGTAAAGAATGTAAATGAGTGACCATAATCAACAACTGAAAGGCCATTTTGTTTATTTGTCTGTTTGTTTACCAAAATCGTTTTTGGACAGCAATATCCCACATCCACTTTTCTCTCCTTTCGTCAGTGCTGAGGAATAGATTTTTAACTTTAACTTAGAAAAACAACACACACCATTTATTCTAGGGCAACATGTGCTTTAGAATCCTTTTAGGGTAGGAGATGGTTTAGCAATGGGAAGTTATTTAAATTAGCTACTGTCCTCACTTCCATTTAAAACACCTGCAGTATTTGAAATTGGCATGTTGGCTCTTCAGTGATGCGTTTTCATAAAATCTAGTCATCGCTGCAACATTTGTAAGCACATACACTCAGAAACCCATGTAAGGAATGACAGGGGCTCAGTAATACCCGCTTATATATTGCATTAATGTTAATAGGAAAAGGATAAGGTCTTTGTATAAAAAGATAAGATTAATGACACATTATGCCACTAAAAAAATATATGCCAACACACTATACTAAATAGTGTCTCCTGGGGACAGCTGTTCCACTTAGTGAGTTTACCAGTTGATCATCTTCCCACTATGGAACAGCATTTAGACGTAGCAGGTGAAACTTGAGTCCTAGAGCAACCAGTAAAAGAAAATCCCATTATAAAAGACTTCTAGCAATGTTCAGCATCTTTGCAACCTCGTTGATTTTTATTTTTGGTGAATTGTCCTAAATATGGTGACTGTTTGAGAAGGAAGGCCAGACTTGTCCATGCTAAATGTAAGGGAAAATTATATGTTCAAGAACAAATGTATCTTTAAGCCAGAGAAATTTTAAAGTTTAAAATTTGCTTTCATATGTAATCGCACCAAGACAATTTGTCTTTCCTGAAATAAGCTTCTTTATCAGCCAACCTCTTCAAGTAGGCTAGAGGTGAGGACTTTGTTATTGTTACTACCATGATCATCATCATTATTTTAGTAGAAATAAGATTCAATCTTGAGCAAAGAACAAGATAGACATGATACAAACTTTGATAATTGAGGCTTATTGTGTTGTAAGACAGAGGTTATTACCAACAGATAAGAGAACTAGAGAGCATCTTGGGTCAGCAGAGCTGATATTAGTGACTTTGACACAGACACCAGATTTTCTAAATTATGATCCTATGACTTAAGACCATTACTACTTCTGTGGGTGACACTGCAGATTTTGATGCAGTGTTTTGTGCATGTTTTAGCAGAGAGTCATGAAAAACATTGGGAACATCTCTGGACTTGATGATTCTACTTAATTTACTGAGGGATCATTTAACTCCATGACAGTACCCTCAGCCACAGGGGAGTCCGAGATAGACGTGAAAGGAGGATGACATAATATATGCACAGGCCTGCTTGATCAATCATTAAAAACTAAAGCAACATGCCTTTGGTAGAAGAACAACCTACTTGAGTTCAGATGCATGATTCTGAATCCAGTGGGTCTGTGAGGAAATCTTTCATAATACAGGCCAGGAAACTTCACCCAGTAAATGAGGACAATAACTTTAATATATCACCTGATCAGTAAAACAGATGATATATTTTGCATATTTTCAACTGGCTTAGCTGCGGCTGTTACCAAACTGTGTCATCGACTGTGCCTAGAAGATAAACCACATAGAAAATTGTACAATGAAAAGTTTTATTTCAGTCTGAAGCTCAGCTCTAATTGACCAGTATTTTAATGCTTGCGTAAACATTATAATGAATATAAAAATTGTTATTTTTAATATTATTACTGTTAGATTTTAACAATAAAAGCAATTTTAGAATATACAGTGTATGACCCTTCCTAAATGTAAGTTTATATATATACACAAAAACATGCATGAAATGCATCTTTTTACAAAAATGAAGCAATCTGCTAGGAAAAAGAAAACTGCTTTATAAGAATTCAGTATGTTCAGAAACAATTTTCTCTGCAGAAATGCAAGCACCATTACACAGCGTCCTTGATTATAAACTTATTGTAGTACAGGCCCCACTAATTAGGCAAGGGCATCATTAGTGGTGTTTTTATGGTTTGATATGAGACTGAAGACAGGGAACTAGGAAATGAAATAGACTGATTTACGAAATACATGCAAGTTTGCCCATTTTATGTGAAAGAAAAGAAAAGATGCTAATACAGTTTCAAGATTACACAGCAAAAAAGTTTGGGTATGCAAGTAAGAGTTTCCATGGAAATGTCAAACACTGTGTTTCATACAATAATATAGTAATGCTAATTTTGGGGAAAGAGGTCGTAGTTCAATAAATACATATTATGCTGCTTAATGAGCATTATAAAATATATATGTGTAGCAAATTTCTAAATCAGTTCCAGAAACACTATTTTTTGCATTTGGTAAGATATAACATTGTTGCTTTACCTTTGTATTAAAGTAGGCTTTGCAGTAACATTTTACCTGTTATTGAAAGAAACAGCTTGTACCTATTGATGTTAGGTTTTAGATTCCAAATTTTAGACCCCATATGTTACAAATCACTGATGTTAAGTATGCCAATTCCTGTCCAGCCAGAGTCTTGACTGGCAAACGTGGAATAGTTATAACGTGGAAAAAAAATCAATTTGATAACAAATGGTCACTTCAGTATTTTCAGAAAACTACAGAAGGAAGAAGCAAGCTAAAGTCAGAAGGTTTATATTCCACCCTCCCTGCTTCTTTCTCTCCCCTCTCAAACATTTCTGGCTTTCCACATCTTTAAATACTGACTGCATGTGTTGTGATCATGAAACAGCCCCCCACAGCCCCACAAGTTCAGAACTCTTTGTGTCCTCATTTAATGCTCTGTGAGAGAATGCAAGGCTAATTAGACAATATTAAAGCAAATCTTGGTATGTCTCAAAAGAACATCCTCAAAAGAGAGATTTTGCTTATGCTTTTACTGCTTAAATTGTACCTACTTTTTGTGATGACCCAAAAACTGCACTGTTCAATAAACACTGAAAGTACAAAGAAATCTTTCTCTTCTTCTCTCCCATGTGCCTTTACGCACATTACTGTAGGAGGCTCATAAAAGCGAAGCATCAGGGCTGAGGGCCTTTATTTAGCTGAGGCATAATGATTTAATACAAGTGTAATGCACATAATGTGTTGTCTTGCAAACAGAATAATCTAAGATCTTCAAATGCACACTTTCAATAAAACAGTATTTTAAGAGCACTTTTTTAAACTAATGTGTTCAGACAACGTATGCCTTTTCTATTACCTATTCATGAATCTGCTTCTCCTTCATACACTTGAAATAAATGTTGAATTGACTTGCCAACTAATTATACAACAGTGCAAAGCAAGCCTCAGCACAGTAATTTCGACTCTGGTGTTCTGGGTGACTTATGTAATACTAGAGGCACTTGGATTTCTTGGAAATAAGGAGCTACGTGAGATGAGCTCCTCATCCTGTGTTTGTAGTACAGTATTTCAGCAGCCAAATATAAGCACTGTTCTTTCTAGGTCACTCCTCCGCATGAGGGAAATGGAAGTGAGGTTTATTAACTGAAATTTACTTTCAGCTGAACAGTCTTTTCAATACTGAAAACACACCATAAAAATATCCTTTATTTGTTCATACTGAAAGCGCATCCCTTTCATCAACTAAATGGATACTGAAGTAGCTGAAATGCTACTAAAATTATGTCCTTACGTATATTCTGCCATAACTGCATAGCCACTCTTCATGTTGTAAATTATGTAAATAAAAAGTAAATTCAGTTAATGAATTTGCATTATTTTAAGCTAAATGCATATCAAAATCATAATAATATATGTAGCTGGGTTTCAGGGAGAAATTCTCAGGAGCTAAAAAAATACCAACATCACCTTCTGGGCACCCTTTTGCCCAAGAATTTTCAGCTCATTAGAGATTTCAGTCCCTACAGATAAAGTGTTTCTCAGGTTAAAAGAAAAAGAAAAAAAAAATGAAAAGCTTTGATCTCTTACTGTAAAATGGTGGACAACCTCTGATAGTTCTGTGACAAGAAATTTGTCATGCTTGGTCCGGACCCCAGATGAGGCTGCAGATTTCCTTTCTGATAAACTGCAGCAGCCAGTGAGAGTTTGCCTTATTTATCCTCCTTACCTCCTCTCAGCCTGCCCCTTTGATGGCTCTGCTCTAAGTGCAGCCATCACTGCTTGTGCTGTTTAGAATCATAGAATCATTTAGGTTGGAAAAGACCTTTAAGATCATCGAGTCCAACCGTTTAATGAAAGGAAGGGAGAATCAAGCCCCCATACGCAATTTACTACAGCGGTTAGAGCTGCTTTCTCGGAGATTAGTAGAATGCTTCCTCTGTCTGAAGTGCAGGTTAATGTTAAATTCAGCTTATTCCTCAGACTACGTCTCCTTGTAGCAGTCATTATTACAGTCAGTCAAAATGTTTTGACATATTTTTTCTGTTCTTTCACTGAAATACTACAGGTTTTTAAAAAGATATGTTTGCCCCCAAATTCACAACATTTTGAATTTAATATACACCTGGAGTACGTTTCAAGGAGTTTTTGCTCGGCTGCAGCCCATCACCATTTTCCCCATAAAGACTTAATCCACTTTAATATAACATGTGCATAAAACTGGGAGAGAGGGAACAACAGAAGCAATTCCTGAGAAGACCTGCCCATAAAAGAGGTCTTAAATAAAACTCCCACTAGCCATCACAGGAAAATATCCTGTCAATATATTTCAGGGATGTTACTTTTCAGCCAAAAAGACAAGGTTATATTTGAGGTAAAAGACTGTGTTTTACAGTGAGGCTGTGGATTCTTTCAATCTATTTTCCTTACTTGAGAGTTGGCTCAATATAAATTATACCAGTGCCTGGTCTTTCTGAGCTTCTGATATGGTCTAGATTATTTCTTGGCCACAGCAAAACATTATCTTTTTTTTTTTTTTTTTTTTAACCAGAGAAGGAAAGATGTATGTCCTGGAGACAGGCTGACCCATTCTAGGATTAAAGGGACTGCTGTTTGCCCTGGCAGTCCTTTCAATAGAATTTCTGTGTTATTCCTGTGTAGGTGCTAAAAGATTGTTTTGGTTTTTTTTGAGTAGTGCAGAGAGTGACTGAGATAGAGGAGAATAAGTGAATGAGCATTGACATAAACTTAATCTCTGTGTTGCTTTGAGCCATTGCTATTCCTATCTATACTTATCATTAGGTTTTTAGGTATATGGGAATGAGTATCACAACTATTCACTTTGTGACCTTTTTATTGTTTTACTTCAAATCCACCATCAATGAATTTACATTTATTTATTATGAAAAGCACTTTCCATCTCAGTAGATTTCAGTATTAGGTGATATTGAAGAAGAATGGCCTTCAGTTTAAATAAATTTCAAGTGACTTTCCTGTTTGGGGCGGAACTAATGCTATGAGCGTGAGCAAGTTAAATGTATAGAGGTTATAGGATTTGATTGATATTGTACACAAATAGTCCTATTCTCAGTTGAGGAACATTTTGGTCAATAAATCATAGTCCTTACTCAGGACAAGTCTTCCTTTAAAATATGTACTAAATAGTGTGGATGCTTTAATGTCCACAAATAAGCCAAAGGACATCCTTTTTCAGAATTAGTTAAAAAGGCCTCATATAATATTATAATACATATCAGTTGATGCCTTTCAAGATTGATGTCCAATGCTATGTTGTAAAAACGCAGAATAAAAATCATTCCTTGCATGAGAGAATTATGGTCTACCTACACTTATCTCAGAAGGTCTGAGCTGACCCGCTTAGTCACTGGAGTTCTGGTTTAATGGTGTGTAGGTGTTTAAAAAGTGTTTACACCACAAAGCTGCCTCCTCCAGATAGCACTCCTGGTACATTCACAGTACGGTGACAGATAAACAGAGAACAAACAACTCCCCCACTAAATACATTAAGCAATAATGGCATAAGATTAATGTAGGACAATAATTATGACAACCAGGAAAAATAAGTAGTGAAAGTAACAATCTGTTTGCTTAATGCATTTTAGCTTGTCACTCTTTTGCAATGAAATTAGAAAGAAATACAAAGCAACTAATGCTTCACCTAAAAAAATATGCTTCTGGAAAGCACAGAATGAGAACAGGGAGGTGTTTTTTCCTCGAGTGTTTTGATTTTCTTTCCCCAAATTGATTGTGTATTTTGAAGGCAAGTATTTTATTGTGACAGAATGTGAAGGGATTACTACATACAACATACATTTACCTTGCCTTTTACATTCAAGACTTCACTCAATCCGCTTCTGCCATGGGGAAATTGTTTAGCCACTAACACATCCTGTCAGTGTGATTCAATAGAAATTCTAGATTTCACCTGGACTTAAACATATGGTGGGTCTGAGCTAGAGTCATGACAGCATTAAATTAACCTGGTTAAAATATGATGGGAAAATACTTATTCAAAGGAAGTTATTTCATTGTGTATTTTACCCCTAGTATTATCCTTTCAACTCTACACGATTATGAAACTGTGAAACTTATAATTTAAAGGTTCTTCAAAGGATAGATTGTACCTAAAATAGGTTTATTGTGAGAACCTATTATAGGTTCCAAAGTTTTCTTCAAAATTTAAAGTGGGTTTTTTTGAGATGAAGATGCTATGCTATATAAAATGTGACAACAGAATTAAACACAAAAAATTACACAGCACATGTCACAAAAGAGAGGATTGAAAATTATTTTAAAATTAAATTTAAAAAAATGTGAATTGGTGTGCTATTTCATACAAATAATTAGTAGCAATGGGTAGAATCCTTTAAAATATTAAGATTTGAGATATTGAGGAATCTATTAATTAAATTCCATTTTCAAGTGAATTGAGTTAAAACATGAGGCTTAGGTTCCAAGATTTCAAACTGGCCAGCATTTTTATGCCATCCCGAAACCGCACCGTTACCTTTTTCCTTTTCACTTGGCTTACTTAGCAATAGTCTGTATGTCCTCACCTAATCTGAAATAAGTAAACTGCAGAGTGGGAAACATACTCTGAGAGCCTGGCTTCTAGCTTTCACTCACAGAAGTAAAAAGCATCTCTCCAATTGCTTCCACCTATTGATCCGCTCCTATTGTGCTGAAATACTTCTTGAAGTCGGTGTAGCTGGGGATTAAACAAAATGATACAAGCTCTTCGGAAATCACTGTCAAGATCCTCGAAGAGGAGGTGCAATCAGCAATTTAAATTTTTTTCCTTATTATTCGAGTCATGCATTCCTGTCTAACCCTTGAACTGCTGTTCACAGAGAAATTCAAGTTGGTAGCAACGGGAAGACCTTTAAAGGTGAGTGTGTTCAACCATTGAAAATATTACTGGGGTGTTTTACAGACTCTCTGTCACTGACTACTTCAAAGTAAGGATGAGATGGTTTTTCACTTGTTGCAAAAAAACCAACAGCAAAAAAAAAAAAAACAACCCCCCCCCCCCCCCCCAAAAACAAACCAAACCAAACCAAAACCTGAATAATGTCTTTTAAAAAAAGATATTCCCAGTATTGATGGGAATATTGATGGGAATTGATGACCTCAGCTTGTCCAGGAGATGATCCCAGTAGAGTGACCGATGTCCAGTCTGTTACAGTAGAGGCTGTACCTCAGTGTACCTCCCAAACTGGCAAAACAGGAGGAGATGTCATGGCTGATGCAACTAAGAAAAGCAACAACTTTTTGAGTGTACAAGACCATTTTTTTCCTCTTATGAACTGATCTAACAAAAATACTGTATCTCTGTCCAGATCATGCCCTGTCATTGTGACTACAAGCACTTTTATAATTCTATTTTTGAGAAAAAGTCAATACAGCATCTCTGAACATATGATTGAGAATTGTAACTGGGAGCTGAATCTTCTTTTTTGGCATAGGCTGGGGGAACAGTGATTTCTTTCTCTACAGTTTGAGAGAGACAGGAGTGGAAAAAAGATGCTCTTCCCCTGACTTCCTCCCAATATACTGATCTGATTCTCTTCCCTATTAGCGATAGCCTCTTTCTATCACAAAGACCAATCTTCCAGTGATTACATACAGTATATTTCACATCTGCTACTGCCACAACAACTTAAAACAGAGTGCATGACAAGAGAAATCTGACAGAATCCCTCCATCACTGAAGAGTCAGCCAGGATACCGAACACTGTCATGGTCAAAATTTTCACAGTCGCCAGCTGTAAGTGCAATAATCCGAGAAATGTTTTGCAAACAACATTAATCCTGGTAGAAATGGATGAATTAGCTCTGCTTCTCTGCAAAAGAGTTAAGTGACACTAAAAGAGAGTCTACTTTCAAGAAGAAATAATGCATGATTAGTTAATGTAATGAAACAAAAGAGGGATTTGTGCATATTTTAAAATATCAGAATGTTATAATGTCACAAACAGAAATGACCCCTCCAAAGAAGTTACAAAGGAATGCTAAAGCATTGTTTATGGGAGTCTTAATCACTGCACATATCAGAAAAAATGTACTTATTCCTAACAATTCAAAATGAGTTTGATTTGCTCTTTGATTAGCTGTTCATTGTTATATTGAAAACCTGTTTCTTAAATGGGTTCATTTATCATTCTTGCTTCTGCAGAAAAGGCTCGTATACCAAAACATACCTATTCATAGCAATAGCTGTAGTCTTTACCATTGAATCTTACTATTGTCCATCCACAATATGTAGTACTGCTTACCTCACATGCAGGCAAGAAAATCCTTGGAAAGAAACGCAACTTTATGGTATTCCTTCAAAACCATAAAAAATGTGGGGGAAATGACTTCATGGTAATGAATTTCTCTCTCTAAACGTGCTCAACAGGAAGATTTCAACCTTCTTGAACCAAAACAAATGATCTAAGATTTGTCTTTTATTTTGACTCTTAAAATAGGGTATTACTAGGACCAGTAGACTATGAGTTCAGTTTTCCTTTTAGGAAAGACATGGAAGCCCATTATTGAATACCACTGCTGTATGTGCATTTAAGCAAAAAGAAGTATTTTCAAGTCCATTTCTCCATTCCTCATTTGGTGATGACAGTTGGATCTGACTTAGTACTTACGTGCTGACACAAGTCCTGGTGCTGATACTTATTATTTTCCAGATGGATAACAATCTACAGATTAACTTCATCAAAATTGATATCTACCTATAGTCCTTCTAACAAGAAAAAAATATCTTTTTTTCTACTGCAATTAATCTTTGATCAAACATTTGTACCTGTCTTACCCATTAAAAGTGTATTATTTTCCTGTTTTTCTTATTCTAAGCTCCATTTAAGCTATACAATATAGTTTCCCCTTTGTATTTCTCCCAGTTTCTCTTTAAATCATTTAAATTTTGGCTTTTTCCCCCCACAAAGTTACATTATATTGACATTTAATTCAAGAAAATTGACATTTCCTTATTACTGTGACATAACAAAATGCAGCCCTTTGATAGCAAGCACTTTACCATTTACCCATATCCTCTCAGGAGTTTTTCACAGCAACATTAGATGTTATTTAACAGAGCTGATTCATTGCAGGGCAACTATATTTTGAAGAACTGACACAAATAACTACGAGTTGGTGGTGATGCTGCTCCAAAGCTGAGCTGATCACAGTAAAATATGATGGGGATGGTGTGAGGGCATCTCTCCAGAACAGAGTTTTCTGTCACCATGATGCCATTACAACAGCAAGTAGTTCATCAAGCCTAAGCAGATGAATGAAAACAATATGCAGACCCTCTCCTCTTGTTCTTCCAGCCTTCCCCCCTCAAAAAAAAAAAAAATAAGGGGGGGGGCGTATTTTTGTGGGTCTTAACAGCTTATCAGCTCTTTCAGCATGTTCTGCACCTCACTTTCTGACTATATAAGGACAGAAACAGCTTAAGCTCAGCACGCACTATGGAAGCTTGTCACTGTACTTTTCCACAGTGTTTCCGAATCCTGTATTTCTCATCTACACTACAGCATTTCTTTCTTCTGCGGCTTCAAGCATCTTCAAAGAGAGACACAATCACCTCCTTGGAACTAGCAAGTCTGTCTTTTTCCCCTTCCTTTACAAGAAAGGGAGGAGGCATTCAGGTCTTTTTCCTAGCTTACATTCCACCATTCCTTTTTCACCTCACATCAAACTTTAAAGTGACAAAAGGAAGAATGTGACACACACAACCCCCCAAAGACTTCTGTAAGAATTTTAAATTTTGCTAATACTTCACAGAAAAAAAAAAACCAAACCCACAACACACCACAAGGAACACTGAACATCAGTTTGTTACTGAAGGCCAAAAATAAGTCAGACCAAATAACGATTAAATCTTTATTAATAAAAAAATCTTAGTATAAAAAAATAGAATAGTTCATTCTGTACACTAAAGAAAGGACAAAGACAAAACTACACAATAGCACTAAAGTAAGATACATAACTCAATTTAAAGATTCCTGAAACTGTTTTCAGAACTGTGTTCTTTTCTGTTGTCACATGCCATGCATTTATTGTCTCCACCAAGAGATGGTCTCCACCAACAGTGTTATGTGCCACCACTTGTTGTCTCTTCCTAAAGCAGCCACTTGATACACTTTGGAATTACGCATAACCATGACAACTATTAACATATAATGAAAAGTGTTGGCTACATTCATATTTGCTATTGTTAGTTCATCCAGTGATGGACAAAGGTCAGGTAGCTTTAGTGACAGTACATCAAGAAGTTGCATAGATAATTTACAGAAATTATATTATCCAGCCAAATACTTGTTACTTTCTATGACCTCTGACGCATTTCAGTCATATGCAGTAGAAGAAACAATCTGATGTACTGCTCTGCAATGCTGAATGCAGACCAAATGAAGCTCTGTTACAGGACCTTTCGAGAACATGAATCATGACAAAGGTAGACTGGGTTAGTAACATTAATGCGATTACTTGGAATTGAACACTTTGCCAGATCTAACACATAACTGAGCTGACAGCAGTGGATATTGATGGGATTAGTCACCTAAGAACAAGTAGCTCTTTAAGCTACAGCAAAGCAGGTGAGAGTAATCTAAAACAGAGCTGGGAGTATCAACTCTGATTAAGGTTGCTCTTCTGCTTGGAAGATGTCAGCGTCCATTAGCAATACTGGTTTCTTGTCTAGCTCTTCTGTCCTCAAATACCAACATGCGTAGATATGAATGAAAGTTGTACCTGGGTTTTTGAGGTTGGGATCTATGCATCCTGCTCAAACAGAGACCAAACTAATTACTGTTTCTTTGTGTAATTGGGCTTTCTAAACGCAAAACTATTCACAAGCATTCTTGTAAACTTATTCCCTGTAACTGGTACACAAATACTTGATAGAAAACATGTACTATATAGCAGTCCTACTCTGGACTATATATATGAATCTTGTGACTGCCTACAGAGCTGATATCTTAAAGGTAAGATTTAATAGCATCACGTATTGCAAAGTCATTCCATACACAGGCTTCACCTAAACCTACAATATCTTACTTTTACTGTCATTTTTCTCTAGCTATCCAAGTCAGTCATCAGGATATTTAATCCTGGTAATTTGAGAGGCATCTCAAATTATAGCAACTCTGTAATGAACAAGGTAGACATGTCCATTAAGCAATATCATTTAAGCTACTGACAAATATTTTGAAAATAGACTTCTCTGCTCTCCTAAAGGTTTTTTTCTTCTTGCAGCTGAACCCAGACGTTAGGAAGATCCCAAGCCTCTTGGAAAAACGAGTCTGTACATAGTATCTCAGTCAGTAAAGCCAGCATGCCGTCCCGTTCAACTGTTAGTACTGCAGAAATATATATAAAAAAGGTTATGAGTAGAATTATCATTATGTTCTCCTCAAAGATATTTATTTGCCTAAGTATTTTTGAATACATTCGTATCAGCTTTTTAACACAAAGTAAAATGGGTAAACTGCATAAATGGGTATGCAAGTGCTACAGGTAGAGGATTAAGTAAAAATCACTATAAATGTAGAACAGTAACAGTCATCAACACCTGCTTAACCTGAAGTAGCATGAGTTCATTGATTAAAATGAAAACATGGGAAGCTTTTATAGCCATACACTTGCAGTATCTTTTATTTAAGTCATCAAAATAGCATCACCCCCCCCCCAAGATTGTTAATAAACAAGTCATAATCAGCTAAAACACTTTTACCAAAAGGAAAATGGAATCAGTAAGTTATCACCATCACTGTGAAAACAGGACTCACCTGCTTGCTGATAGTGTTTTTCTGCCAACAGTTGGTGGAGATGGTTCGCTATGGAAAAAGCTTTTTATCCACCAATATTTATCAACTAACTCAGGTAAGCCTGCCAAAGGAGAAAAAGCACACATCATTAGACACTGGCTGAATAACAAACAGGCAAAACTAGAAAACTGTTTTAAAGAAGGGAACAATACCATGAAACACTTTGTCCTGGTCTGTAACAGTCACAGCATCCGAACAGCAGGAGGAGCTGGAAGAAACACTGGATTCCGAGTTCTGTCTTGCTGTTTGTGGAAAAGAGACATGCATAATGAAAAAAAAAAAAATGCTTCGAGAAAGTACACTGTTTCTATGCCAGGAATTTTTCAGACCTGCTGCTATCTTGAAAGAAACAATCTAAAAGTTTGCTTAGATACAGAGTATAACTTCTGTATTATATATACCATTCTACTACAGTTGTTTATATAAAAACTTTTGTATAAGTTGATCTCTCAGGCTTACTCTTCTCTTAAAATCATACCAAGATCTGTTTGCATAACTTTCACTGAAATCAGTGACAAGTCTTATGATCGTGTACACACTGCTATGAAAACAAGTGAGTTGAATATTCAAGTCCAAACCAACCTATTTGCTACACTTTCCATTGTGATACAACTAAATACTATACTCACACTACACTGTCCATCCAGTACAAAGGGACCCTAATACACCAGATGTACGCTCAAACCAGTGACTATTTCACACATTTAGAAACAAAAACGTGAGTTGATTTTATGTTCTAAGCCTGCAAAGTAAATACAAAGTACAGCTAGAAGCCAGGACTTGCTAGGCTAACGCTTTTTCTGTCATGTTTCATAACTAAAAAAAAAAATATTACATATCCCTAATGAACAATTCCAAATAAAAAAAAAAAAGCAGATTAATAACCAGAAACAGATGCTCATTAAAACTGAAGTTCCTTGATATAATGAAAAAGTCTCCGAGCAATTAAAAACTACCAGGCACAGACTCCCTTTTGCCTCCAGCTCATCCGGAATTCACCCGAAACACTTTCTGACTTTTCCTATGAACAGTAACAATCCGGACACGGGCTCGGGGGAGCTTCTGCCTCCCTCCTCCAGAGGAGCCTCCTCCGACCGGGAACGGCAGGGGAAGAAGCTGGGGGGTGGGAGACGGGACGCCACACGGGGCACCTCCCGGTTCCCCCCGATCACTTACTTCGGTAGTACTGGTTCTTGGCCAGGAGGCAGCCGGCGGAGGGTACCGAGGCCATGGCAGCGGCGCGACGGGGAAATCGCCTCTCTCCGGGAGGAGCCTGCAGGGGGGAACGATGCGCTTTGCCGGGGGGAAACGACCCCCGGTGGAGGAGAGAGGAGGAAGGCGGCCCGCAGCCCCCCGCTCTGCCCGCCCCGGCGGCTCACCTGCGGCGCCGAAGGAAAGCAGCCGTCGGGAAGGAGGAAGGGGGGACCAGGACCGCGCTCCCGTCCACAGCGAGTGCCGCCAGTCCCCCCGGGCCGCCCCTATATGGGCCGCGGCGGCGGCGGGCGGCCCGCCCCGGGGGCGGTGGGGCGGGACGGGACGGGACGGGACGGGACGGGACGGAGGCAGCCCCCGGCACGCTGCCGCCCAGCCCCGCCTCGGCCGGGTCCCCTCGGTGCCTTCTGCCCCGGTTGTCATCTCTGAGCGCTTTTGTGGGATACATTAAGCGGGGACTAGCAGCTGCTGCGATAGTTACTGTCTGCCCGGTGGGGAAGGGGGAGACAGGTACCTGTTNGCAGCCGGCGGAGGGTACCGAGGCCATGGCAGCGGCGCGACGGGGAAATCGCCTCTCTCCGGGAGGAGCCTGCAGGGGGGAACGATGCGCTTTGCCGGGGGGAAACGACCCCCGGTGGAGGAGAGAGGAGGAAGGCGGCCCGCAGCCCCCCGCTCTGCCCGCCCCGGCGGCTCACCTGCGGCGCCGAAGGAAAGCAGCCGTCGGGAAGGAGGAAGGGAGAACCAGGACCGCGCTCCCGTCCACAGCGAGTGCCGTCAGTCCCCCCGGGCCGCCCCTATATGGGCCGCGGCGGCGGCGGGCGGCCCGCCCCGGGGGCGGTGGGGCGGGACGGGACGGGACGGGACGGGACGGAGGCAGCCCCCGGCACGCTGCCGCCCAGCCCCGCCTCGGCCGGGTCCCCTCGGTGCCTTCTGCCCCGGTTGTCATCTCTGAGCGCTTTTGTGGGATACATTAAGCGGGGACTAGCAGCTGCTGCGATAGTTACTGTCTGCCCGGTGGGGAAGGGGGAGACAGGTACCTGTTTCAGTAAAGATTTTTATTTTGTTTATAATCATAGAATCATAGAATCATAGAATGGTTTAGGTTGGAAAGGACCTGGAAGATCATAGAGTTCCAACCCCCCTGCCATAGGCAGGGACACCTCCCACTAGACCAGATTGCCCAAGGCCACGTCCAGCCTGGCCTTGAACACCTCCAGGGATGGGGCCTCAACAACCTCTCTGGGCAACCTGTGCCAGTGCCTTACCACCCTCAAAGTGAAAAACTTCTTCCTAATGTTCAATCTAAACCTGCCCTCTTCCAGTTTGAAGCCATTCCCCCTTGTCCTGTCACTACATGCCCTAGTAAAAAGTCCTTCCCCAGCTCTCCTGTAGGCCCCCTTTAGGTACTGAAAGGCCGCAATAAGATCTCCCCGGAGCCTTCTCTTCTCCAGGCTGAACAGCCCCAACTCCTTCAGCCTCTCCTCATAGGAGAGGTGCTCCAGCCCTCGGATCATCCTCGTGGCCCTCCTCTGGACACGCTCCAACAGGTCCATGTCCTTCTTCTGTTGGGGACTCCAGAGCTGGACGCAGTACTCCAGGTGGGGTCTCACGAGAGTGGAGTAGAGGGGCAGAATCACCTCCCTCACCCTGCTGGCCACACTTCTTTTGATGCAGCCCAGGATGCGGTTGGCCTTCTGGGCTGCGATCGCACATTGCTGGCTCATGTTGAGCTTCTCGTCGATCAGCACACCCAGGTGCATATTACTATGCACATACGCCAGAGAAAGTGTGGTCAAAGAGATGTTCTCCACTCTCATGGCAATAAGTGAAACCTGTGATCATCTAAAGTCTTGGTAAAGTTAGAACAAAGTCCCAGACAGATCACCAAATAAGTTTGTTCTTCCCATAGATACATGCACAACTCTCTTTAAATTGTCAGAATCCTATCTCATGGCAAAACTTGTCCTACAATGTGTTTCCTCACCTTTCAGAACTGTCAACAGAAAAAGTAACAAACAGTTTTGGCTATTTGAATTGCTCCTGCTCCACAAGGAAATGTCTTATCATCGTTTTTCATAGCGGGAGTTGTGGGTAAGAACACAGCTGTCTGTGGTGTGTGATACCGTGTTCCTGTGACGTATCTGACTGCTTGTATAGTGTGTCCTGTCTCAAATGATAAGGACATAGTTCATAATAGCTCCTAGAATATTCATAAGTATATAAAGCGTAGTGCAGGGAAACTGCCTGTAAAATCATACTCATACAGCAGATGTAACAGATAAGCACAGTGTATTTTCCTGAGCCTTTTTATTGACCTGCTGTCAGAGTCTCGACAACGTGGTGGTCTTTCCTGAGCAAAACTTGAAGGCTCACCTTTTGTGAAATCTTCAACGTTAACAAAGAAAATAGTTTGCAGCTGGATTGGTACCAAGCACTACCACCAGTTACCCCCTGTGCTTGTCTTGTTATATAAAAAAGCACTGTAAGAGCAGAAAATTTTACAGATTTTTTGATAGGCCATTCACAGTGTACTACCCACTGTTGCAGCTCCTTGTTTATGGATACTTAGATATAACTGAACTATTAGCTCATTGTATCAGTCACCTCTTTTCCCGCCTTAATGATGATTTTTTGTTTTGAGGCTTGTTCTATTTGTGGGCAATAAACTTCTGCACCACCCCATTTGTTTTTGTCGCCATAAATGCCCTCACACTGGGCACTCTTTGAATTGCCAGGTCCATTCCTGAAAGAAGGGAAACTTCTCCTTGGAGAGCCATAGGAAGGGCTCCTCTTGGGCCGTGAGGGTGGGCATTTGTAGTGATAGCACTGTGTCCTAGAAGGAGCTAGTAACATTATCCTTTATTGTACCTGCCATTCTCTTTCAGCTTTAAGATCCCGTTTTAATCTACTCATAACTTTGTCAAGGCTGTTACTTTGTCAGAAAGCTGTTTAGGCTTTAACATGCCCATGGTCTAGGCATTGTATTTGGCACGAAAGCAGACATAAAAGCAGTGGTTCTCTTGTGATCTGCACGAATATCCATCCATTTTGGAGCCATGCCAAAACACTCCAGAGCTGGGGAACACAAAGTCTGTGAAACTTTAAATTACTTCACTGCTGCATGTGTATTATTTTACTATATCATTAATGTACATGGTCATTTACCAGTTTTTTTCTGGAGCCCTGTTTCATGCATTGCACAGGAGTAGAAAGTACTTATTTAGTGAGTTTTCCACTGTTTCTCCCACTCAATCTGGCATTATGTCTTATCTATTGTATTTTCTTTAAGTAATGCTCTGAATACAGAACTACAGATTTTGCCAGTATTTTTTCTTCCATGGTTATTTTGACAGAGTGCTTCTAAAATACCAGTACATTTATTTTCCAGCATTGCTACAAAACCAAGGCATGCTATTATCTTCAGTTAACAAGTGAGAGTTCTGAGATCCAAAGGAGCTGAGATAAAATAATCCACAAAGCTTAGGTGTCTCATAGGACAGCAGTCTAGGACTTTATTTTTTTATAACTATTTAACACTGAGCCACACTTCATTTACCCACTTATAGCTCTCATTCACTTCAGATCCAGATTTAAGTACTCAGCACGCTGATAAATCAGATTTTCATCAGACATTGAAAAAACGGGTTAGTGCCACCTATGATAAATGTAAGTAACTCACAATTACAAACCGAGGGGCAAGGTTATAATTTACCTTTCAAGACAGCATTCAATTGCCTTAACCACTGACCTGTTCTTTTCTCCCTGGAAGCCTTTGCTGCACTCACTACTCACTTTTTAACTTCTGTCACAGACATGGAAGAAGTCCTACTAAATGCACTCTATAATCTCTTTAACCTCACAAGCTCAGTTCATACCCATGCTTCATGCCAAGAGGCAGTGCCCTATGAAATAAATAGTACATAATCCCCAACTTTATAAAAATGCATTTACAGAAGGAACATTTTCAGCCTTTTAACTGACTAATATTGTGACCTTAACAACAGTGTTCATTTGACAGTGTTCCTAACTATAAAATGGATGAAACACGGAATTATATGTCAACTCATGAATCATGGATACTTATCAAAAGATAGCTTAAATTTAAAAATGAAGTCAATATGACCCACTAAATGAATAAATCTTCCACCTAATCCTGCCAGGTTTACCTGGTATAACCCTTTTTTAAACATTAAAAGTAAAACATCTCGATCACAACAACAAAAACAAAAGAACAGTCTATATTGAGCTTCACCTTGAAGCTGACCTGTTAATTATTCACCAGACAAGGTTTATCTAATAAACTTAGGTACTCTTTCAGTTCTTGGAATATCTGTGAGCATTATGCCAATCTTTTTTGTGTCTTGTTTTGGGTGTTTTCTTCCATGCAATTTTGTGGCAATTTTTTGACTTTTCCTTGTTACTTAACCTTGTGAAGCAGTAGTGTGGCATTGAAAATCATAGTGTTGCTTCACGGCTGTGTCCTTTGAATGATTGTATGCGTACTCTGACATTAATGTGAACAATCGCAGTGAAAGCATCTTTCCACGTGCATATGCAGAAAGCTACATTTTTGCCCCATGAGGATAGAGTATTCATAGAATGATAGAATTACAGAATGGTTAGAGTTGGAAGGGACCTTAAAGATCATTGAGTTCCAGCCCCTTCCACCTTCCAATAGACCACGTTGCTCAAAGCCCCATCCAGCCTGGCCTTGAATGCTTCCAGGGATGGGGCCTCCACAACTTCCCTGGGCAATTTATTCCAGTGCCTCACCACCCTCAGAGTGAAAAATTTCTTCCTAATATCTACCCTAAATCTATCGTTTTCCAGTTTGAAGCCATTACCCCTTGTCCTATTCCCTCCTCCCAAGATTCTGGAAGACCAGATTTTTTGCATGTTTTCATTGTCCAATCTTACTGCCCATCTGTAATCAACATTTAAATCAAATTTTGTACAGAAAGTGTAAATCACTCTAATTGGAAGGGAATTGTGTCTTAATTCAATGCTATGACTCTCCATGAGAAGAACGAACTTCCCTGGGTGGTATTTTGTAATGAGTGTATTAACATTTTCAGAGAACTTTCAGAAATGTTGTCTTCATGCATCTTTCAGTAACTCTAATTAGTTGCTGTCTCAACAAAGTGCACGCTTGTTCTGCCAAATTTTGAAAGGAGTCTGTAAAAAGAAGCTTGCATTAAAGAAATTAGGTAGCTACACTATGTAAAGTAACAAAGAGTTATCAAAACCCGTTTGGTTTGTTAGGTATTTCCAAGAACCAGTACTGTCATTTACCTATTCCACTCATTAGTTTTACTCTTCAAATATTCCTCCAAGCTCAGCAGGAATGTGGGGCTCATCTGTCAAAACCAAGAGGATTTGAGGAACTGATGAAGAATTAAATGATAGTGTGTGAGTCAGCAGAGGAATGGAAATTTCTACTGTATGTAGCCTGCAAAAGAGACACGGGCCCACAGAGCTGCTTGGGAGAGCCTGCGCACAGAAGGGACAGAAAAGGCCTTTCTCTTCACCACTGCAGTGTGTGGCACCACTACAAATCATCAGCTTTGTAGCAATGACCACTCCCAGTAGTGAGGTGATTGCTTCCTGGCAGTTCTGACATTCTTTTAATTATTATTATTTTTAATACTTACTACAAATGTGAATGGAATACTCTGAAAAAAAAGAATTAAAAAAATGAATTAAAAAAATGAAGAGAAAAATAATTATTTTTTTAAAAAATCCAGACTATTTCAGATATAAATAAGATGGCACTGAAAGCAAAGGGGAACTACTGAACTCTAGACTCCATGCAGTATGCCTCTGAATGATGTGCATTGCCTGAAATGTCAGTAAAGTAGGGAAAACACGTGTTTTGATCTATAAACTGCATGGCCAAAATACTGGAAAAGACTATACGCATTGCTAAATTGTTTGTGCAACCTTGTGCACTTACACTTAAATGCATCAAGTTTCTCTTCATTCAGGTCGATGTCCTGAGTAGCACTGCACTGGTAAGAAAACAAAAACATTTTAATGTGTGTCATTTTAGCTGTATTTTAGCATGTAACTGAAACACATTTTTCTTTGGATCCTGATAAAACAAGCTGCACAAACTTGATAAATTTCTTCCAGCATGTTATATCTTTTGCATCTTTCTAAGGCAGCATATGAATACTTGGACTTTTTGTTACTTTCGTCTCTCAAGTATTCCAAAGAAGCCTTAAGGCTCCAGCATGACCAGATATGGGGGTTATAAATTGTATTTCTGCAAAATAGAATATGCAATTGAATGGAATGCAATTGAATAAAGCAAAATCGAATCATAGGCATGTTTATATACCCTTTTAATATGTCCCTGGAGATTGATTGATCTATAGAGATGAGAAGAGTTGGCCTGTTATTCAATTTCACATCCCGTACAGAGATGTAGGGCCAAAACCATGTGTATTTTAGTATCCTGGTCTATTTTGGTTCAGATAAACATTTTATTGTGTAGCATTCACTTTTTCCAATTGCTGTAAACAGTACTGTTGCATTTTGATGTACACACGGCGACTCTGCTCTGATTCACCTCTGTACCTACTCTCTGTCCTTTCAAGTAGCATGGACTCAGCCTCACCAGACTGAACACAACCTGACACCTCTTCAGCTCTGCAAAGGCATCTTAGAAGGTGCTTATAGCCTAGCATGCCCCACAGTGTATGGCCACCATTCCTCAGCGCTGAGATATGACACCCTTGGCACCCTCATTTCTTGGCTAGTTGCTCTGTCCCCAGGCCAGATGCTCGGAATGGAGCAGCATGAGGTGCAAAAGGAATCAAGGAGCTTGTGAACAAGAAGAACATATTCATCGTTTTTCAGCTGGAAAACTTCCCATTAACCTAGCAACAGAGCTGGCCCAGGCCAACATCCACCACATCACAGAGCAGAACTGTTTCAAATTTAAGAAGCCAAAGATAGCATGCTTGTGCAGCTGGGTTAGAACCAACTGTCAGGACAGGTTATGTCATGAAGTTGTGTAGGAGCCCTACAAAGTGAGGTGGCTATGCCCTGTCGTCAGGTGATCCGTGGTCTCTTTGATGGGTATGCCGCTCTAATCTCCCTTGCTCCTGCCCCATCTCCTGATCCCAGTGCTAATGTCACACTGAGTACAGTGAGGGGGGTTAGGATGCTGCAGAAGTGTCTGACTGCCAGGTCACATCACAATAACCTCCAGCCCAGCTTGTACAACTGTTCTGCAGGTGTTGAAGGACCTGTCTGAAATTGTTCATGTACGAGCTTCTGGGAAGGAACCAAGCTTTAAAGTGTACACTGCTGCAGGAGCTTACTCTGCTGCAGTGAGTGGGACCTCATGCCTGGGAACAAGGAAAATGACAGTCGTCTTAGCTCTACATAATTCACAAATGCTGGCTGATTTACTGAAAACCAAGTTATCAGGTGGACCAAGCAACCCCACATAGATGTCTCGTTCTTCTATCATCTTGTTCTCCTTCAAAGCACTTTTGTGTCCTCCAAAGCCACTCTACAGTAAACACATACAGCATTTCCTTGTATGTCTCAATCTGCTCCATTGCAAGAAACACATCCAGTATGTCATTGGATGTCTCAGATACCTGCTCTGTTTTCTACAGGGACACCTGAAGCAAAATGAAAGTCTTAATCCACTCACAAATCAGACCAGCCTGCAGAGAGGCACAGTGGAGAAACACTGACAGTGTAGGACTTACACAATGATGATAGGCCAGACCCTTAGTTCATTATGCTTGTTATTTCCATCTTCTCTCACACTTTAACCTGTTGGCCTCATAAGTGGAAACATCATTACGACTGACCAGGGATTCTGCCATTTTTTCTAGACTCTCACACACTTAGAGTTTGTGTGTACTAGTAGGCTGTATATGCTTGGGACTACTCTTTGGCCCTGAAGACAACTGGTATAGAATGGCCTATATCCACACTGTTTTATGCTATAAATAATATGGTTGTATGCAAAATCATAGAATCATAGAACTGTCTAGGTTGGAAGGGACCTTTGAGATCATCAAGTCCAGCCATCAACCTAACACTGCAAAAACCATCACTAAACTGTGTCCCTAAGCACCACGTCTACCCGTCTTTAAACACCTCCTGGGATGGCGACTCTACCACTTCCCTGGGCAGCCTGTTCCAATGCTTAACAACCCGTTCTGTGAAGAACTTTTTCCTAATATTCAATCTAAACCTACCCTGGCGTAACTTCAGGCCATTTCCTCTTGTCCTATCACTTGTTAATAGCGAGAACAGGTTGACCCCCACCTCTCTACGACCTCCTTTCAGGTAGTTGTAGAAAGCGATAAGGTCTCCCCTGAGATGGAGAATTATCTGTGAAGAATTATCTCTTGCTTGTGTTATATCCCAAGCTGCCTGGGAATTTTTGGGGAGGGAGCCAGGGAAAACCCCAAGCCATTCCAGGAGCTTTTTAACATTTTAATGGTATGGACAATCAGGTTCTGCTCCCTGGCATTAACTTAAGGGTCAGCTAATTTAATGTGACATCACTGGTGCCCGGTGTAAGAGGTCCAGAGCCCAATAAGCTTGCAAACAAGTGAATCTCTCCTAGGCATCCATTTGCAAACTTACTATGTTTAACTTTAGGGTATAGGTGGCCAGTTAGGGTCTAGTTACTGCATTTCTTTAGATCTTAGTGAATATAATGTGGTCAGTTTCCGTCTCCACAGATGCTGCTGGTGGGAAGTCTTTTGCTCAGGCCGATGCAAAGCAGCCCCAGTGCCAAGTCTTCTAGCATAGCAAGAGCTGGTGCACAGTCCCATTCAGGCAACTAGGGAGGGCTTTCTGCCTGAAACATGCAACATGTCAGCAATGAAAAACTAGAGAAACCCTGCTTCTGTGACAATTTAGGAGCAAAAAGGACAGAAAAGTGCCAGACAAGCAGGTGCTTTGGGAGACCATTTGTCCCAGTTTCAGTCCTACCTGACACTGTTGCTGAGCCTCTAGGCACGACATATACAAGTTGCCTCCATGAAAAAGTGAAGGTAGCCAAGCTGGGCACCTCTCAAGGTAAAAATGCCCAGCATCCCAGCAGAGTTTGCTCCAACCACAAACTCATCTCACTGGCAATGAAGGCATAGTTGGCAGCATTTGCTGGAGCTGAGGAAAGAAGATGAGGGGCTTCTTCAGGTACCTTTGTCTACGCATCCTTAAGTTTATGTCTGGGAACTCTTTTTGAGATTATTTGTGTGTTTGCTATTACATGTTGTATTTGGCTATGTACTGTGCATCTTATCTGCGTGCTCTTGTTTTCCTATCTTGTTTTGCTTTTCTAAATTCGTTTTTGGTCTTTGACCTAGTTTTCCCTTTTCCTGTTTGCATAAACATGTTTGAACTGTTAAAGGTATGTTGATCTCTCTTGTTTTTCAGAGTAATTCTAGGGCTCCTAAGGCTTCATCTCCTTGAATGACCAGCTGCTGCAAGACAGCACAGCCAGCTTCTGTGGAGTTCAGGGTCCAAAACTAGAAGACAGAATAAAGAACAGAGAGAGGAACTCCAAAAGGATGAGAAAGGCTTTCAGAAAAGGAGAAAGCATTGTAGTCCCAGATAGACACTGTGTTTGTGAACTGGAAACTTTGCTTTAACATTTAGAGGTATCCTGTTCAGGTATGCCAGATGCCAAGATCTTTGGTCAGACTTGAGGGAGAATAACCTTCTTTCTGTTCAAGGCAGGAAAAAGTTATGATTCCTCCTTGGTGAAATGTATTAATGGGAGAAGAAGAAATTTATCCAACGACCTTGGTTTGCCTAGTTCTTTTGTGGGGGCATAGATGGCCATGAGGGAAGATTCCTAATTGTAGGTCTTAGCTTTCTTGTGGGCAAATCCAGAGTAACCGTAGAGGATAGGGCCTCATCTTTCCAATGTTCTTCATGGTCCCAGGGTGTGCATGAGGCAGACAGGTTGGGATTAGTAACCATATTACCAAATTCTGCAATGAAAACTCACAAATACCCCACCAAAGTATAACGTGGATGCAATGACTGATCTGTGTCAGGACACAGTGTTTGCATGCCACGAGCCTTGGGAACCTGAGGTCACATTCACTACTACTTAAGCAGTATAGATACGGGTTTAAAACAGTATAAATACAGATTTACAATCCTAGAAACAAGGAGGAGGAAATGAATGAATAGCAAGTGATCCTTTCATCCAGAGTTCCTTAATCTGTAGGACATGCTTCACCAAGGCATTGACAAAAACATGTGAACCATTCTCACCATAGAGCTATGTTCTGTAGTGAGTCATAAAGAGATGCTAGTTAACTCTAAATGACACCAATTCAGTTGAGATGTGTTGCTGCAGTCCTCTGCCTCTTATGGCAGGATCAACACTGACAGGTGCTTGTCTACTTACTGTGACACTGAATCATACTAAATTTGATGCAGAATCATAGAAATGGATGTTTAGACTGATGTGCTGCTGGTGCAGGGGATCTCCTTCAGGTAGCCGGGAGGTTGACCACAATCTGCTGGTGCTACAGGTACCTCTGCTCAGAGTGACTAGACTCTGTGCTTCCTGAAGACTCAACTCTGCATACAGCTGCTTGACACAAAACACCTGGCTCCTTGACCTTCACTTGATTCTTATAGTTTAAAATATTCTCGGCCTTGCAGAAGTTTAATCCATTTCTCTCTGACAAACGAGAACTCAAGTCTACACGCAGCCTTGCAATTTCAGAAACACAAGTGTACTTGTAGTATAATTTTATTGGTCAGGTTCATAGTAGGTTTTCTTAGCAAACACCAATATGGAAAAACCGAACTTAGACAAGGGTCTAAAGAATAGAGTCAACAGTCAGCTCAATTAAGTTTTCCTATTTATTTTCATTTGATCAGTGTTCTATCTACTTTTTATCACTAAATCTGGTATAAAGTGTTGAGTTTAGCCACTTTCTGATTTACCAGTAAGAAGAATTATAGGCATTTTTTCATTTATCTTCCTACCACTGAAGTACAACTGTTGTAAAATGGTCTTACAAGGGTCAGTCTCCGCCATAAGGAGTGTGTTCAGACAGAAAGTGCACAGCCCATTTCCCTCACCCTGCTTAAGAGCAAGTTTTTCCTCCATTTTGCTTGCAATGCAGTTAAATTAAGTTAACTGCAAGTTTCTGGAGTGAATTCAAATCCAACAGATCCTTTATAAATTTGGAAATGGAAAGCACTTCACACTCTGTGTGAAAGTTGACTTGGCAAAATACTGGAATTGGCAACAATTGAAAAGGTACACTAAATTATTATGTATGAGATTACAGATTAGGATTACCACTGATTTGTTCCCTGCATCCCTTCTCCTGTTTCCTATCCTCTCATGTTTATGACAATTCAATCTACTTCCTTTGAAGAATTTTGTTGAGAAAAATAAGAGTTAGAAAACCACCAAAACCTCATATATACCAAAGCTACCAAAGGTATTGTAAAACACATCAAGCTTTATAGTGGAATGGAGAGGCAAGGTGAAACATTAACAGCAATAAAACCAGAAACAATTAGCTGATTGTTAAACTCTTGAAAATGTCCTAGAGGATTTGATACAGGACATATGTCTGTCTTGTGGTAATGTTTAGAAAATTAAAATGTAATGACTGGTTCAAAGTGATAGAAGTAGCAAACAAAGTGGAAATAGTATTGACAGATGTACAGATTTTCATTCAGAGACAGTAAAACTGACCCAATGTATGAAATGCAGTTTTTTGAAGGCCTCTAAACATTATAGACTGTTCCTTGTATGGAGAAATTAATTTACCAGTTCATGATTGTGAAATCTCCCAATGTCATAGATGTCTCCAGCTTGGACCCTTAGCCAGAAAATGAAAAGATGAGTATTGAATAAGCATTTAGGGTACAAACCAGAGGTTTACTGCCTTGAGAAGGAGGACAACACACAGAACAAGATTATTCTTACACCTATTTCAGTTTCCTGGCATCATCCAATTTTAAATGGCCTAACGGAGACTGAATCTTCAAAAAAGACAAAGGAAATTATTAGAGCAAACTTGGAAAAATGATGACTCAACTGACAAGATGAACAACCCCTCAAACTGTGATGGGCATGAGCCCAGGCCAGTGGCAAAGACAATAATAATTCACGGATTAATCTATTCCTTCATGTAGGGAGAATAAGAAAGTAAAGGAAAACAAAAATGGCTATCACACCTGAGAGCTAAATCAGAAGACCTCCTCAAAGCAAATGCTATCTTGTCTATACTCATTTACTCAGAATGACTTTCAGCTCTAGCCTGAAGCAAACTAGATCGTTATCTTTTAAAGTCTCCTTATGTGATGACCTAATCATAAAATGATACCAGATCATACCCACATGTAGAGTGAAATTTCAGTTGGGCCCTTTTTGCCTTTTGCTGATGGTACCTCTGGAGGAATCATGGCCAAAACCATAGTTTCACTGGAACTGAATGTATTTAACATTATATCTAGAGTCTCTGATGAGACACTTCCCAGAAGGAGCTCTGGTTTTCCACAGGTTACATCAGAGTTATAAATTAAAAATATGCAGTTAAATATTTGCTGTGGGAAGAGTAGGATTATCAAAAATATGTGTCGTCCAAAAAACAAAACTACAAGGGATGAACGAAGACTCTGCTTTTCCATAGTTTGGTTTAGTAAGCAGGAGTTTTATTCTTGTTGCCTGCTTGCAGCGCTACAAAATGAAAGCATGTGTTCCCTCCTGTACCATAAAGAAAGCTTGATAAATAATTTGTTCTTTTACAGGAGCCACTGTGACGTGCGAACCCTGGCAAATACATAGAAATTTAGATGCTTCTGAGGAAATGGCAATTGTCCACACTACAGGTGTGATGATGCCATTGTTCTACCATTTTATATGAAGTTGAAAATCAAATCAAATAAAAAAAAAACTGATTGAAGAAGGAGTTTAAGAATAACTAATCACTCAGTATTCATCGGAAAAATTATACATAATCTCAAACTTGTTATCTGTTTTTTCTGTTTCCGTTTCTTTTTGCACACCAACCATTTGCAATAACATTTCTATAATGGAACCAGGGTGTTAACCAATAATCTTATTTTCTGAAATGTGCCTTGTGATAAAGAAATACCATTTTACAGTCTGCAAAGATAAAACCTACTTTATAAAAATGCTTTTAAAACTTTAGGCTATCTCTACAAGCCTATGAAGATTTTTTTTCACATAGCTTTCTCTAAAACTTAACATAGACCATACGTGACCGAAAACATACGATGCTGCAATTGAACCTGTGGTCTTCTCGTAATCCCGTGCGATGTTCAGCACTAGCAATTCACAAATCTTGTGATCCAGACTTCTCAAAGGCTTTGCTGTAGAAGTGTATCCTCTGCAGCACAGACATCAGGCATGATGAATTCAGGGATCACGGTGGGTCTTGGCTCTGATTTTTTACACGTACATTTCATTCTTTCAGTCAGTGAAAACAAAATACTGACTTTCTATTTAATAACACAGTACCACTACCATGGTTGATAATGGAATGAAAATTGTTACCTGCAGATTGTCAGCTCAAGAGGAACAATAGATTTGTTGGTGTTGATTAAAAGTTACCATTTACTATGAAGATAGTGGTTATGATTGAATGATTACTTGTTGACATATAAAATGAGTCACTTTCATCAGATATTTCCATGTGAAATAGATGTTCTTGTGGTACTATAGATAAAATTCACCTGTGCAACTGATATTAACTGAATCCATTTTGACAGCCTGAGTAAATGACTGAAGACTAGAGAAATGAGAAGATGCTATCCTTTCACATCTAGCCCTAATCGCTCTAGAAAACAAAAAAAGAAAACAAAAAAAAAAAAAACAAGAAAACCCACATAAGACAGGAAATTTGCACTGCCAGTGTCCACATTACACTTAGTCTGACTATGAAAAGAAGGCCGTCTGACACTTTTATGTGGAGATAGAAATACGCTTTTCAAACACTTGCCTCTTTTTGGAACTTGCAATTATCTACAAGTCCCATTAAATGCTTAAAGATCTCATTATCATCCACAAATGAGCCATACAGAGTCTTGACCTACCCTGTGCTGGCAGAAGTGAGGCTCTATTCAGGAGAAACGTGATCAAATCCTGCATTATCTATCTCCACCTCTGACAAATTCTGTAAATCCTCACTAAATAGAAAGTGTCAAGCTGTAACAAATGTTTGAGGATTCATCTCTGCATCATTGTTGGTTATGTTTTGCTTCTGTTTTTGTAACCAGCTTTGCTTCTGGTTTTGTAATGCTCCAATTGCTTGTATGACCTAAGAAAAGTGGGAGCAAAAGAAGCTGGGAGAAGTGCTGGATTAATGTCATGTATCTTTGTCAGCACAAATACAGATAAGAGTATTTGTATTCAGCAAGAGAATCTAGAAATATCCAGAACTGGGTTATGCAACCCTGAAAATGTCACCTCCATTTGGTTCATCTCCCCTCTCTTCAGCTAAACTCTCCAGCAGCTTAGCTCCTCCAGATCAGGCAAGAGAGAAGAGCTTATAATTGGCTACAGGCGTTCATATTCACTCCTTCAACTTGGAGAAGATGAACTGCTGTCAGCAATTTAAGGTGGTTATCAATTCCCTGGGTAGAGTAAAATCCTGCAGCCACTAATCATAGGCTGTCCTCACTTGTTAATGTGACAGCCGCTGCCAACCTGGGAGACAGAACTGCTGCCACATGATATTTGACCAACCCACTGTAAGTCCTTTCAGGGCTGCCAGAAAGGTACTGGCCTGCAGTTTGAGAAATAATTGTGAAAAAGAACAGCTTGTCATTATACCTACAGTTTTCTTATAAGCCACCTTTGGGAAAAGGTAGTTCTGCACGTCTGAAAGAGCTTTGGTATTGGAGCTGGGAGACACGCAGAGAGTTTAAAGTTAGGCAAGCTGCCAGAACAAAGTAGTTTTGCTCAGCATTGGCTTCAGCTCTCACACATCTGCTCTATAACTCACCAGCTTGGTACTGTTGGCCAGTGCCTGGACAGAAATCAAGAGGAGTATTTCTAAATACTTCAGAAGATCTGGATGCAGGTACTTTTGGGTTTATCAGCAGACCTCTATCTCTATAGTCTTATCTGGGAGACCCGAGGACACCAAACACCTGATGTAAAAACTTCTTATATAAATATTGTTAGAGAGATTAATTCTCAAAAACCCATCTATTTTTTATTTTAACTCTTAAAACCTGAAACTTTATTATAAAGTGCTATTTTCTAATTAGCTGTTAAAGAAAGTATTCAGAAATAAGAGCAGTCCAAATTCAATTGTTTACATCTTTAAACATGTTCTTTTATGCACAATTTGCAATATGCAAAATTTCAGGCAAACGTACACAAGATGGTTGTGCATCAATCACAACAGCACATAGAGCAGGGTTAGCTAGTCAGAGATAAAATAAAAGCCAGCAAGTAGAACAAATCTTGAGCTCAGACACTCAACTTTATGATTGTAATTACTGTGATTTTGTCTGTATATCACAGATACAGTTTTACTTCTTTTTTGTTTGTCTGAAAGTGTAGTACTTGTAATAGAGACACAAAATATCATCTGAACCAAACAGCATTTTTGAGTATGAAAGCGGGGATTCAGATACAGTTCATTGACCTCATTAATTTTAATTATAACCCAGTCCAAAATTTTATCCTTTTTATTACAGTATAATGACTTCTTTAATTTGCCAGAAGTACAAAAATGAGCAAAAGTTAGATCAGAAAATCTTACTGCAGAACTTCTCAATTTTCTTACAAAATATGATTGCAAAATTGTTCTAATATTGATTTGTATCAAAGAATTATTTTATAGTTTTGAAATTTATAAGAACTTAGATATTTCTGAAATGGTAGTCTTTTGCAATTTTTAGAGCACTGTTTCCTTTCCTTTGGTTTATTTATTTAGGGTTTCTCTATCAAGTTGTTGAAACTCAAGCACTTAGTCTATGTCAAATATTTCGTTTGTATCATAGTTAAGTAAGCTTAGAAATTATGAGCTAATGGTGTAATTCAGTCCTGCCACCCCTCACTGGAGGCAGAAGGATGCCTGCAAACACTCGAGCTCAAACACAGGAGATGATTGAATTGCTGCAGGTGTCTGCCCGAGGAGCAGGGCTCACGAGGACCACCAGGGTGGCCCTGGCAGCACCTCAGAAGCACAAGAGGGTCTGTGAAGCAGCTGTGTTCCTACTGGGTGAGATCCTCTCCCTGTGGTTTCCCTGATGTACTATTCCAGG
Source organism: Anarhynchus alexandrinus (assembly GCA_008711295.1). Taxonomy (NCBI): domain Eukaryota; kingdom Metazoa; phylum Chordata; class Aves; order Charadriiformes; family Charadriidae; genus Anarhynchus; species Anarhynchus alexandrinus. The sequence continues at coordinate 852,643 of VUYV01000139.1, read as the reverse complement.
TACTAAATGAAATCTGGCTCACCCTGCTCTCTGCATTGGCAGCAGCCTCAGCTTGGAAAGGAGCATATCTTGGCTGCCTTACGGCTCCAGATTCCATCTTCTGCAAATTTTCAGCAGCTTGCCAAAGGATCATTAGAGTCATTTTTGTCATTTTGGGCTTGTAGGAGGAAAAAGGCACACTCTTAACACCTACCTAAAAAAAACCTCACATTTTTTTACAGAAGTGAAGATCTGAGAGCAAGTATTCAAACCTTAAGAAACCTGTAATGAAGCTTGGAAATGCGTCATTAGCACTGGCCTTTTATAAACACACATACTTGAGCCACGTGGAAATCTTACACATAGATATTTACCTGTTCAGCTATTTCTTCCATGGATCTGCAGTGCCACAAGGCAAGCAAGCAGAATTAGGCCACGTCTACACTGTTCCCATGACCACAATAAGGAGGCCCCAGTCTGCAGTGCCTTGTTTGTGTCAGCAGTTCCCTCAGTTTGCCACAGGTTCCTGCTTTATCAAGGATGACGTTCTCAAGGATGAGAGGATGACGTGACTACAATCATGCAAGCTCTTATTTCTCCTTTGAAAGACATCTCTTACTCCTGCACAGACTACAGAGCCTGTAGGACCACTGCCTGCCGCCATCTTACACCATCTGCACTCTACTCAATGCATGACAACAAGCTACAGCTTGTGAGGTTGTCAAAGGACAGCAGAGACAGCAAAAAGCTCCAGGTATCTCCAGATTCAAGGACAGTAAAACTCATCACCCTGGATAGTTGCTGGAGACCATTTGGCTACTGGATCTCCTAGACTGCGCTCTTCAAAAGTTGTGCCAGCACCAGCTGAATCTCTGTTGTTTTCGGATGCATGAAAAGCATGGCAGATGCCACAATCAAACTTGGTTTTGCCAAGTCTTAATAATTCTGGACATGTATCACGAGCCCCTCCTGGTGATTTACATTCATGCGTTGCTAATTTCTGGATGCAAAAGATTACCTTAATGGGTCTATCTCGGAAAATGCTCAGTGCTGGAGATGCATCCCACCTCTTTCTGTTTTCCTCTTCCCAGTCTAGAAATGTATGGGCATTTCTCTTTGGAAGCTCTTTCTGCCAGACTCCTATAGATCCATGGCACAGCAATCTGGTGTTAGTAAATCTGTTGTGGCTGTGGATGTAATGAAAGTCTGCAGGCCATCGCCATCTGCTCCTTTCCTGTCTGGTGAAAGTCTACACCATCGTGGACGTCCTTGCTGTATTCAGGGGGAATAGCTGTTCTAGGTAGAATGTGAGGCTCACATTTTTCCCTAGCCAGTATTCCCTGGACAAGGTCAGGTCTTAATACAATCATGTGGGTTGCTGACCCATCATATTCCACAATCACTGAGATCCCGCAGGCAATTCATGCACACAAGGGTAAGCCATGTGCACATCTACTGCAGGTTTCTGGATTACTGCACTTCCTTCTTAGAGAGAAAGAACACACTCATCCCAATGAAACTGATATTTGTGATGCATAGGTGCTCACCCACAAGGTGCAGATAGTCATGTCTTCTTTTGCCTGCTTACAGCAACTCTGTCATCACAAGCCAGGTGTCCATGGAGAGTTCAGCTACATAACTAAATCCTAATGGCAACTGAGGTACGAGGGAGCCTGATATGCTCTTTCTATGAAATGTCCTTTCTATGAAAATGCTGTCACATTCACTGCAATTAAAGGATAGGGAGCTCTTTTCTAGCCTAAGTGGCTGCAGCAGTAGAAATATCTAGCTTATTGTTTTGCCAGTCCTCAACACATACACCGTTTCATCCTACTTCATTGTGCAGCCTTATCTGGGAGCAGTTTCTAGTTCATCTCTAGCTCAACTGACCCTTCTTGTCAGCAGTCTTCAAAAATGTTTCTAATTCAGGAGCCCTACGCACTTTAATTGGGGAAAGTCCAGCTGGTGAGTTATTCAGATTTTGTGTGGGAGTGCCTCCAGAGTTTTCTCCTCTGGTGGAAGCTTTCAGTCCACCCTCAGGAGCATTACACAGACTGTGCGACACGGAAAATTAGGCTTTGTCCTCTAGAGTGCTACAAGGAATAGGATTGTGTAAATATAAGCAGATGTCTGCCCAGTGGTGTAGACCTCCTCCTGTTGTGAAGCTCAGTGCTGATAATGCTGTGATTCAGATCGAATGAGGTAGAAGTCCTTCAGAGCAGTGGTTGAGAAGCTGTTGCTGTGCAAGGGCCCATCTCAGTGTGCCAGGGCACAGCCCGCAGGGCTGTACCAACTTACATAGAGACTCTTTGACATGGAGGGAAGGAGTCTCTTTCTTTCCTGTTTCTCATACTTAGCTTACTTAACGTGTCCACTTTGGGCATGCATGTGTTTGCAACTTGCACATTTTGCAAGACAGAAAAATGGAAAGCGCGCAGCACAACAAATCGCTTTCTTAAGTTTATATCTTCAGATATTTCTTAGGCTTCCATCTGTTGATCTTCATTACCTCCAATTACATTGATCCTCCATCTGGTGGCCAGACTTTCTGCTCAAACATTCTTCACACTCTCCGACTAATACTTGGAGAAGAATTGTAATTCCACACAGATTTTCACCTGAATTTTCAAATTTTTTTTCCTGATTTTTTTGCGTAAGGACTAAACCATAGCTCTGGGGAGTCTTTCAAGTTTGCTTGTAAAGCTTTCAAATTTGAAGACCACCAAAAGGTTTCATAAGATTTTAATCTGAATCCAAAACCAAAAACCAAGGAGGAAATCGTAGTTTAAAAATTAGCATTACATACTCCATTATCTTTCTTTTTCTTATTTTCAGATCTGCATACATAAAAAAAGCAGCTGTACTTGTTTCAGTACAATCTATTTAATTCCTTCACCAAATCTTCAGCTGTAACAGGCGCCAATAACATTTTTTCAAGTTTTTTAATACAGTTTGACAGGTAAGACTATGAAAGTGTTAGTTCGTTATTTTATATTTATGAACCAAGCTGAGATTCTATAATATCCTGTCCTGACGTGATCTATTGTTGTACTCTTATTTCCTGCCCCTGTTATCTGACTGCTGCTGGAAATTTTACCCATAGGTGCTGATGCGTTGCCTTTGAACATAATCATGTATTGTTGCCTGTTCTCTCAGTTTGATTTATTTTGGGTGATAAATAGACATCTTGAGGCAGTCATCAGACTTTAATTTGACTGAACAGATCGTATCTGAAAATCACAATTTTCCTAGAGCACTGTTGAAGAGCAGCCAGTAATTTCACAGTTAGCCATACATTGTTGGCTGTTTATTGGTTCTCTGCAATATGCACTACAATGCTTTTTCTAGTACTTATGGCACTACTCACGTATATTACTATCAACGCTTCATAAGCTACCTGCAACAGGAAAAAAAAATATATATTAACCCACAGAGCATGTGATACTGTGGAAAACATAGAAATGCAACACTATTACCTGTACACATCAAACAATACACTAAGTTGCTTTCCATAATATTAAAATTAAAAAGTCCTTTATGGGTGCTTTTTTTACCTTTTTTTTTCCTCAAATCCTCTGGAGAGCCTCAGATTTGAGAAGCTTTATACTTCCCTTTGCGAGGCTTTTTAACATAGCTGCATATAGATCTTGTTCTGCTGTTACATTGATGTAAGAGCATTGGTGTCGAGGGATTCACTTCTGATTTATAAGACTGGAAAGATTGTATATCTTTGCTCTCCTCGTTGCTGTCTTTACTTTTCTTTCCCTTTCTTTCAGCTCATACAGCCCATACCGATTGGGCCGGAGCCCTTCCTCTTGTGTTTCACAGATTCATTGAGTTTCAGGACTAGCAAATAAACTCATCCAAGCTCCTGTACAACAGAGGCCACAGGATATTGGCATCCACTGAGCCCAATAACTTGCATCTGGCTGAAAAATATCTTTCAGGAAGCACTTAGTCTCGCTTTGAAGGCAGCGAAACAGGGAGAGTCTGCCCCTGCCCTTGCCAACCTGCCTACATTTTCCCATATTCTCAGTTTTCCATCTTACAGACAATGTAATCCAAAATGAAATCTTTACTTACTTTTGACTACTGTTAATAGTTAAGCGCGTGTAGATTTCTAGTAAAGGTGATATACAAGAAAGGAGCTGGATCCCAAAACCCTTTCTTATTGTAGCAATCCCATCGACTACAGCAGCAGCTGATTGTAACAAAACTGACTTTAAGAAAGCAAAGTTTTCTGGCTGAGTTCTGATACGACAGAATAAGCACGGTCAGCTTTCATGAAAAACTTTCAAAGGGCTCGAATCTCTTTGCTCTTTTTAAAGAAGCACCACCAGAGTGCTCTTCCCTCCGCTGTACGTAAGCCCAGTACCGCCGCAGGCTTTACTCTCTAGGGAACGTGGGGCTGCACCATCCCCGCCTCTGCTGGGACATGTAGGACTCCAAGGCGACAGGAAGGAGCACAGGTTGTACATTTTTTCTCTAACTCTAATGCTCAGCACAGCAAGGCGTCTTTTGTGCCATTTGATTAATCTCAGAAAGGGTATGTAGGAACTGGGACAACGCTTCTGTGTGGCAGTCCCTCTGTACTGCTCAAACTCCGAGTTAGCCTCTATGTGGGAATTTTAAAACTTGTACAGACCTTATGACGATTTTGAGCCCTAAAAACTAGACCCTTTGAAATCTGATCCTGTGTACCTACCTGGTACAGTTTCTAGTACTGTGAGTTAAAAAGCCAGACTTTGTTGTAGTCCTCGAAAGTCAAAATCCCTTTCTAGGGCCACTCCAGTAGCTGATGCTTCATGTAGTCTTTTGTTCAACTACTTATGTACCATTTTTCCGGCAAACATATTTATTTTTGTTACAAATTCTCGCATTTTCTAGTTCAAGGGAAAACACATTCTTACAGCAAATTTTTTTGAGTTATTCTGTGTGTGACACATTCTGAAGAAAGCCTTGGAACACAGCGGTCCATGAACTTCTAGATCTACTAAATTCATTTAAAACTCTATCACGAATGCAAAAACAATTGTATGACCTGCTGCCACAAGCGGATTGATCTTCAGAGGAAAACATTTGTGGCCATGCCCTGCTTTGGAACAATCATGGGATGCTGTTGAGAAGTAATTTTCACTACTCATGCTTACAATTCAGGAAAGCAAGGTAAAAAGCATGACAATGATAACAACTAGGTACTGTATCTGTCCAGAATCTCTTTAGGTAAGTAACTTTCAAAGATGTATGTGGAACAAAATACTCGTTGAAAGCATGTTAAAGTATTTTGTGGAGGTCTTGTAGTAGCATACAACTTTTGTGTAGTTTGGCCTGTAGTTTCTATTTGCTCAGACACTTACTGCAATCCCTTCTGCAGTTGCCTTATATTGCATGGGGTGGCTGAAAAGCGTATGATGTAATTGTGTGAAACTGTTTGGAAGGTGGACTGACTATAATCTAACTGGATATGCCAAAATATCCCTCTGCTAACATATTATATCTTGTTCATATAAAGCTGCCTCATATATGGTAGGCCAAATCATACATTTTAAATTACTTATAGCTTCTTGTGGAAAATGCTTTTATTTTATTTGGAGCAAAACCTCAAACACTAGTTCTGTTGTATAAAGGACTGCTGCTGTCAGCCACTGGTGTTAATTCAGTCAAAGAAAGACCGAACTGGTGAGAAAGTTCCAGAATATCGCTCCGTCTTCCAAAAATGTGTTCAAAACAACATCATGTACTTTTCAGCTGTAACCTCTCCTGCCTCTCTTCCCAGCATCAAGCGAGGGAGATGTAGAGGATTTCTGGAAGAACCAGGGCAAACATGCAGCAGAGCGCCTGATAGCACAGCTTGCCAAGTTACATACTGCGCTGGTAAAAGTGCACTGATATTCTGAGAAATAGGAAACAACACTAACTTTGCCCTGAAAATCTCTGTTCTTTGGATTCAAACAAAGTTTTACTATCTGCCCAGCCTTCTGTGAATAATCTATACTTAGTAGCCTTTAAGGAAAGCTTGGCTTGAGTTAAGCACAGTCTCCAGTGAATGTCAAACTAATGAGTGCACCTTCTGCAAGCTATTGTAAATTCTTGTATAATTCACTTGCAGTGAATTCCCCTACCCCATAGACTGAGCACGAGCTGGGCAGCTGGGCTCAGACCTGCCTCAAGCCTGGCTTTGCAAGGTGGGCAGGAGGAAAAGTCTTCCCATGCTCTGAGACACACTCAGGACTAAAGGCCTGTCTCGGCAGGAGTGTCAGCCCGGAGTACAAGGCCAGCTCAGTACCTAATTGAATACTCATCCATGGCGACAAAACCTTCCAGTTCAAACTGAGCTATACACAAGATGGTGCTTATGCTGTCAGGCTGGCGGATAGTTTTCAACTCCTGTGCTGCTGATGCTCATGCGGAGTGGGAGAACTCATCTGGTCCCTCTGCTAATACTGACACTTTCTGTGCTCCAGACCAGTTCTGTCCATCTCTCTCTTTGCTCTCTCTGCATTCCCGTGAATTAAACCCTGTGGGTATTGTTCAAGTGTGCTCATTTAAGTTAACCAGGGCAGTGAAGTCGAGCCTTAAAAGAAGATAATCTGGTTTCTGCTGAACTACATTTAGGAAGAGCACAGCAACAGGAATAAACTGGTTCATCCTACTTTATATTTCCAGCCAAGGTATTCAGCTGCTTGCTATGTAGTAGCTCAAAAGTAAATTTCCTTCATGGAAATGTAATGCTGGAGTTGTCTTCAAAAGATCTGTGTCAGCAGCTCCTTGTTTCAAGCCTTCGTATTAAAAAACATTATGAATGCTATTTTATGCCTGTATGTTCAAGCCAGGCGTTTTATGGTGTTTAAAAATTAATACGAATTGAAAAGCCTTTGATAGTGCAAACCTCAGCATTCTGGATTTCCTTTTTCGCTCCTTTATATGTGCTGCCAAAATATTTGTTAACCAGCTGCAACCTTTACCCTAGTTTCACTGGGTACTAAAATAGTCTGTTGTGCTGTAGACGTGTTTCTCTGCTTTTAATTTGCTGTTCACGTATACTATAGCGTGTAGTAACCAACAGCCTTTTGTGGGGCAAAGGTAACCCATGGAATACAACAAAAACAGCACAAGGAAAATGTTGAAAGTTTAATCCTACGTACAGGCAACATCCTCTGACATTTAGGCAAACCTGAGTTCAGATTTCTGAACTGAGCACTCATGATCACGAGTCACATCTAAAGCATTTTCTATCCAATCTTGTTTTCATTCCCTATAAACTCTCTGTACTCTGATTTAATGTATAAGCAAGAAATTTTCGTGTGTCTTAAGCTAAAATGCTTCAGGACCTCAATGCAGGTATGAGAAAATGAACAATTCTGATTTTGCCTTCCATAATGCAGCTTGGAACAGTTTGAATCCTCCTGAAAACAGGCAAAACAAGCTATAATAGTTCTCTTAGTGTGCTTTAATAATAATAAACAGGCCAAATGCTAATTCAACTAAAATCCCACTGATCAGGCAAACTGAAAAAAAGACTTCAGGGCATAGTCCTGTAACTGTAATTTGCAATATGCAGCAGCTTTTGTCTAAGGCTTTTATAAATATTAAAACCCAGAATGTAATAAGTCATTGTAGGCTTAACTAAAAGGAGTATTTACCCTCAAACAGTCAGTCAAGGTCATAGCCACAATTTCAGAATTCAGGACTATTCCCTTATTCAACTGCCATGTCCCAAAAGACCGGTAAGAAAAGGAGCCATTGCAGACTGGACAAGATTGCCCAAAGGTAACAATAATAGGCTGCATCAAGCCACAGAATACATGATCTGCACCATCCTGATTAGCCTGCAGATTGGGAAGGCACTGAGCATCTATGTATTGCAAATGCCTAATTACACTATGCCTCATGCAAGTCTCTTTGTCTCGGTGGCTGAAAGCCATATTTTAGGGTTTTTTCTCTATTTAAGGCTTTTTAATCTATTTTTCACAGAAAAACAAGATGGGATATGTCTCAAAAACATATCATTTTAAGGATGTGTATGTTCTGGGATTCCTCGCAACACAAAGAATCCCAAACCTCTGTGGATTTTAACGGCTTAACCAAGTCTGTTGATATTGGATTTAAACCTGAGAAAGAACATATCTCTGCTGCTAGAAGCACTGAGAGACTCCTGCCCTTAACTTATTTTCTATTGTACGGTAACTGTCCCATTTCCGTTATCCCTATGTGCATGTGTAAGTCTTTTATAAATACTATATTGTAGAAACAAATTTTTCTCTTAATGTACTCTCTCTGTATTTATGTATCCTTACACATACATTCCACCTTAAAAATAAATTCTGAAAAGTCACACATACATATATATCACTTAATTATTCATAAATAAAAATGACATTTTAAAAATTCACCATAAGACTGAAATCAGTAAGTTGCCAGAGGAAAGCAAAACACTCTGCAGAAAGTGAAAAACCCCACCCTTCTTCCTCAGCCTTATGCCCAGATGTCAAAGAAAAGAAAGATGGATTTCAGACAAGCTTTCATCAGGAATGTTTTTCTTCGGCGTAGACACGCCAGTCTTCTACAGGCATAAAATATGCATGTTTTGAGGGAAAAAAATATCCACTCTTTGACTGATAGAAGAATGTAATTTGCAAAGGTTCTAATGGTTATGTTTAAAGCATTGAGGTGGACTGCTTCTGCAGAAAGGAGGTATGTTCTGATATCTGTTATATGTCTATCAATACAGAGTTATTTTCAGACTTGTTCAAGAACACAGAATCCATAGTCCAAACACACTATGCAATTTCATAAGAAGCTTTAGAATCCTACTGCAAACCATTAGTCTTATTTTCATTGTCACATCGTGTATTCACAATATCAATGTATGCATAGAAGTAAAGGAAATACTTTAAGGATTCTGGAAGAAATAAGTGTATACGCATTCTGTCTATTATGTGGATTTTATTTTCTTCAGTTAGTGGGGATGGGATTCTTTGGCAGAATAATATGTTCACTGTTTTAACAGGCACATAAGTGTAAAAGCTAGAAAATTCATTGTTGGTACCAAAACTTCTGACTCAACCACTCAGCAGTGTTTCTTGTTCTTAAAATTATCTTGTATCAGTCCATAGTTTTATGAATCGTATATGCTACAAAGGATGAACTAAGATTAGAGACAGCATTAAACCTAAATTTGTGTACTTTTGTAATTTTCTAGTTTACGTTTAATATTAAGGAAGAGTGAACTCTATCTAATTTCAATAACATGTGAAAGCTATTGAATTCTTACCCTTCATTGAGGAAACCCGCGTCTGTTGGAAATACAATGAAAAATGAAGGAAAGAGAAAATGTCAGCTGAAAGACAAATATGTTTGAACTAAATTCTACTTTTACCTACATGGGCACCTCTACATGGGGAAAACCAGTGTGTTAGGATATGTCGTGTTCCAGTTCCTCCATACTATATATTAAGACTGAGATACTTTGCGCCATACTGAATGTCAAGTAAGCTACGTCACACAAAAATACTTTTAGGGCTAACATATGGGAGTGACACTTTTAAGAAGTAAGGGGGTAAGTGAAAGTAGAGCACATTACCTTCCTTGCATTGAGAGCCCTACATATCCTGCTTCTGGTGGCCCTGTCCACCATGAGGCCACTCACGCATTGACTGACCAACCAGTGGCACTTCATATACGAGATCCAGAGCTGTAAAAAGCTCTTACTTTCCTCAGGAGCCAAGGCCAGTAGCCTCACCTCTGTGCAAGGCTCTGAAACTACCAGGCCCCTCTAGGCACCAGATTGTCTCCATGTGCAGCCTTGTGCTATGTCTCTTCCGTGTCACCTTGTAGCTGGGCTCTTACCACATCACCCAAGGCACATGGTGGCCTGACTCTCATTGTGTTACCCAACACACAGAGCTTCATAATTGGGCCAGGAAAACAGGGAGAGGTCTTTTAATTATTCAGCTTGCCACTCCTCCATACCTAATGTTCAGTGCATGCCTCCCACATGGGCATTTCTTATGGAGCAGCTCCTGCCCTGCTGTGTCTATGCCTGTGTCCTGGCTTGACTCACAGGAACCTCCCTAGGCAGGCAGTTCTAGAGGGGTGTGAGTTTACTCTGACTGCTTTCTGAGCTGGCACACAAACAAGCAGGCTTAATAACAGTGTCCTGCTAACATGATCCATCACACATAGCTCACGAATTCCTGGTCTGAGGCTGCGGCAGAGTGAGTACAGAGTACATGTGTGCGCATGTCGTCTAGACATAGCTAAAGGCACCCACGGGGAAAGGTGGTGGGGAGTCACTAGCAAGATTAAATTAAGGTTTTAGCTTTCTGTTCAGTAACTTTTATAGATAGCTAACTCATTACATGAGTTTAATTACTGAATAGGCCCACCGACTTTGCTAAAATTGGGAAAAGAGTATGGCCCATATCACAGTTTCCATATGTAGAGCACTCTCCTGAGAGTGTTCTGTTCTTTCGTAATACATGCTTGCTGCAAAGAGAAAGGGAATAAACTTTTTTCCCTCTATCAAGCAACAACAGGAAAAGCAGCAGGGGCTTACACTGCGGCAAGAGATAAACTCTAATGGCGAGATTGTTGAGTAATGGAGTAGACTGCCCGGGGAGCTATAGCGTCTCCCTCACTGGGATTTTTTTTTTTAGCAGGACATAACACAGCCGTCTGTCAGGGATGATTTATATACATCTTATCCTGCCTTGGAGCAGGGGATAGACTAACTGACCTTCTCGGATCCCTTCCAGACCTGCTTTCTGTGATTCCCCATTCTAAGACTCTTCTGTAGATGTGAAGTATGCTTTTACATACTGTATTTCCTTTGAATTTTAGGGTCAACAACCCTTAACTCTTATGATTTATCTTTTTCCTGAAACCAATTCTGTTTCATTACGTGTAATGACAATTTAATGCACATTTCTTCATCCTATATATACAGTATTCTGTAACTCTGCAGTACTGGAACATAGTCACCCTTTGCTTTCCATCTAAGAGAGATGATTGTTCACGTGTTAGTTGAAGTTGGAAATGAAAGCCAGGCTGAAAAGTAAGAAAAAGCTGTGGCATAGCGAAATGGGAAAAAAGCAATCCATAAGATGTTTTCTGTGATGACTGGACAATGCACTACCACATGATGGAGTGCAGCATCTTTGGCCATGGGGAAAGGCGACCCTGGTTTTCTTGTCCACAACTGCATAGGACTGAACCCAGTGATTCAGCAGGTCATCTTAAACCGTTTGTCCCGACTGCATAGTAAGATAGGCAAAGGCAGACTATTTCAAGCTAGTAACTTCTAATGTTACCAACGATATCTTGAAAGCAAAAACAAATTCTGTATTAATACATAGTGTCGTAGGCAACACCTGCAGTTCATTACCTATCTCCGAGTTTTACCATCTTCAAAGATGGTCAGGTTTTTTTAATAGCAATTAGCAGTTTCTGTTGACTGTTTAATAATCCTTTCTCAGGTTCTCTTTGTTGTTCACAACTTAGCTTGTGTTAGACATTTAATACGCTCTCTTTTACGTTGTGCACTTCACTCTCAGAACACCTCATGCAAACAAAACCAGTAAGAATCAAATTTTGCATGCTATTCAGGTGCTGTTTTGTAAACAGGATATCCTGGCAGATCCTTGTGTGCCATTGAAATAGTTCTAATGTGTTGACAAATGAATTGACTACACTGTAATAGTGTTTTCTGCTCAAAATCTCGTCACTGCCATGCACATAAATTATCTTTGTATACTTTCTATTAAGAGACATAACCAAGTAAGCTGTCCTTCACCATAAGCCAGTCCCAACTGTTTTCTTTTAAAGCATGCAGATGATATGTGAGCTATTTATAGAACAACAATGGTAGGAATATTATGTTAAGAGTAACTGTGACCCATTAACACTAACTATTTATGAAAAAAACTAGTGTTGGTCTCCATAATATTTATGTTAAATTTAAAATAGGTGTATATGCATGTGCATATATATATATGCTTAGAATTTAGGAAAGTCTTGTATCATCATTTTCTTCTTGAAAATATAGGAAAAGGGGCAGAGTTGCACTGATTGGTGTGTAGTGACTCAACACTAGCTGAGTTATTATCTTCAGCCCATACCGAAATATTATTGCTTTACCTTTTTCCCCATGATCTCACCTGATTGGAATGAGACCTTTTCATTATGGACCAGACATTTTCTGGTCCTTGAAATACAGGGGAGCTGCTGAAGTTGGGAACAATCTCCCCTACCACCTTTCTCCCACTGTGGAGCAAAGAAAATTAGAGCCAGGGCCTGTTCATTAGTGCTTATTCTTGCTCCTTCTCCTAAGTTTGTATCAGGTCCTTAGTTCCTGTTCTCAACGGCTCATAACACTTGAAATCAAGTGAGAGAAAAGGGAGAGCCTATTTCATATGCATGACCCATTAAAGAGGGCATGTCATTTAAGGTCAGCTGGCACCTGCGAATAGAGCTATAGTGAGACCACAGACTGCATTTATACTTATAAATAAAATAGAACAGGGCCTGTTTTCTGGGAAGGGGCATGGCATATTTTATAACCATATGGATATACTATCTCCTTTCCAGAGCAAGTTGTCTGTGGATAGAAACCCTGGTCTATGCCAGCCCCAAAACCACACCCAGGAACTGTGTGGGAGAGACTAGTTGCCCTGGACTGAAACCATGCCAGGAAGCATGCTAACAATTAAATTAAGTTTTTTTATTTAATTCAACAGTATGCTATAATTCTGTGACAATTCCTGAGCTAGTTTCCTTACCCTGTGTCACTAACTTGAGTAGCTGTAGACTCAGTCTACACAAGAGACAGATGCTAGAAAGGACAGATGCTACACAAGACACAAATGCTAGAAAGGACACAAAATTTTGTACTGACAGCATGTAAAGAAGGGACTATATCCCTCAACCGTAGTAACAGCAGCAACCCTGCTGCTACCATTTTCCCTCATGGGAAGTGCTCTCTCTGGATCCATATCAACACCGTGGTAGGATGTACACCTAAGGGACAGAACCAAGCCTAGCAGGATTTACAGGCGTTCAGGAATTTCAAATCAACAGCATAAAAATAAAACCACAAACTTTTTCAATCTGCAAGATCCACTATGATCTATATTTCTCCATTTCCTTGTCCTTGTCCAAACACCAAGGAAGACATAGGCATGCTCCAAGGACCCATAAATTTACAACCAGGCAATTTACTTAAAAGTTGTGCTGAAAGAGTGTCTGATCTTCAGGCAGGTACCACAGTTCATTTTCTCGACTAGATGTTGTCCAAAGTAAGTAGTACCTGAATTTCAACAAATACTTTCTGCTTTCTTTTATATTTTAACAAAATGAAATAGTGCTGAAATAATAAACCAATTAATAAAGATTTGTAATTCATTTACTAGTTTAAAATAGGAAATCAATATATTTCATTAATAGATGAATGAATAGCTTCATATTATCTACTTTGTATATCTACTTAGCAGGTAAAGGCTTTGATCCCCTAATGCAGCCACGTAGGGAATCTGAGGCTGCAGGTCTTATAAAAGGCAAGTTGCTGCCTTCTGAAGTAGCAACCCACACATATTTCAAAATTTAATGCCATATAAAGGCTTTCTTACATGGCAGAGTTCTTCCCTTTCTTGTCCCCACTGTGTTCCACCCAGAATTTTATCAAACACTGTCATTGTCCCTTTCAAGCAGAGGCAGCGTAGCAGCGCACCTCCATGGTGGCAGCACCATCACCAGCAGCCACGTGCCAGTAAACTTTGACAGCCCCAGGGGTGTTCTTCACTGCCATCATCACTCATCATAAGGTCACTCTGCAATACTGCGGAGTTTGCTCTCTGTCTTTGTACTGTTTAGTATAATTAAAAAAAAATAAACAATAATAATAATAACGATAATAATCTGTGCAATCTGCATTGTACTGTGGGTTCTGATCTTATGCTCTTTCTCATAAGAAATTGCAGCTGAAATTTGCCAAGAGTTTGCATTTGTTATTATTTGCATACTGCCGGTAATGTTAAGATTTCCTACACTTCAACATTTAAGAAAAAAAAAACAACTGTTTCCCCTCTCATTTAATCACTTTGGCTCTCCAAAGTGTTTTTCCCTTTCAATTTCTATCAGACTTTTTGACAAAATCAAAGTAATTGGGGTAAAAAATAATTTAAGCAATGGAATAATTTTTGTAATTTCAATGTGAGACTTGTACTGTAGTTATCAGTTTTGAAATTAGGGTTATTAGCCTCCAAAGCATGCACATTCAGCACAACGTGGCAATGAGGTTGCACTCTTCTTATTAGCGTTAATGAAATGCTCATCACCAGCTCCCTTATCTTCAAGCTGCATACCTTACACTTTTCTGTGCTTTTGTGTTTTTATTTCATTTCCCTGTAGTCACAATACATGTTATAAGCACCAGTAGAGCTTTGGAAATTGGCTGGTTTACCTGCTCAGTTCCGAAAGGGCAGAGATTTCTCGCTGGGGTTGCGTGGAGAAAATCCAGTCAGGAACAGAAAAAAATCCCAGGCCCCAGGGTATATGGGGCAGTTATTTGTCCTTTATGCTCTTTCAAAAAAAAAAAAACCCCAAACAACAATCAAAATCACCTTGGAAAGATTAAGAGTGACAAAGAGCTGCGGTTCTTTTTATGATGAACCAGACCCAACATAAAAAAAAGTTATTATAAGAGTGAGCCTTGGGAGCAGAAAAGCACCATGATACAGATATTAAGCTTGATGGCAGATGTAAGCTACAGCGAACTCTATCCTAGAGTGATTCTCTTTGCGTGTATCACTTACATGCTGTATTAGTTGGCAATCGTTCTGATATTTTAAAGATAGTTTGAGTTTTGATTCTATTTAGGTTTTGAGTTTCTTTTTTTATTAAAACTGAAAATGCAATAACAAGCAAAGACCGAAGCTAGTACCAACCCCTGCATGCTGAAATAGTACAGCTTTTCATAGTGCTGACTTGTGCAATAAGAGACTGAAATTAAGAAATAACAAACAACTGTTTAAATGTTTATTTTTATAGCACAGCTGTCTATTGCAAAATGTTGTTTGGTCAAAAAACAAAATGTTCATTTTGAGTACGTTTCTGGTGGGAAATTATTAGACTTATTCAAACTCAAAACACAGTATTTAGTATCGATTTCTCTCTACAGTTCCATCTGAAATCTTAAATTCCATGCCATAGATGGGAATTCAGAGTTAGTGTCGTTACAGCAGGCATTACCCAAACTGAGCATTTGGACATAACTAGGGAGAAGAAAGCATTTTAGCGTGATCATTTTGATGTTTCCAAATCAAAATTCTCTGGAAAATTTATCTCCTGAGAGAGACGTAAAGTTTTATTGTTTAGGATGAAAACATTACAGAATGTCAGAATTTTCCACAGAGTAAAATTTGTATTTCCAGCCAGGTTGGCAGCCACTCGCTGTCCTCTGAAGCATAAGTGTCCTGGAGCCCTCACCCTCCGGCAAGAAGTCTCAAGAGAGACAAGCAGCATTTTCATTAGCTACCACACTATTTTAATTACAGATTTTAATAGGAGAAGAGACTGTACACCACCACAACAGTGCAGCTTGCTTGGAAATACACATACAGAGTCAAAAATTTTTAGGTTTTGAAAAGAAAGATTAAAGATAGTAGAAAAAGCAAAAACCATTTCTTCCACTTATCACATGGAACAGTTAAACTGCTTATGCTACACGCAATTCTATAAATAAGGTAAAATCCTGTCTTGGGTATTTATGGCCAAGTGCTTGTTGAACTCATCTGACATTTGCCTAAGTGTGAAATCTTTTCCCTTATTTCAATTCAATATCCGCATTGATTCTGTGTTATAGGCAATTCATCCTTTTTACAATGTTATTCAACTTGCAAACAAATTGAAAATTGTTCCAAATCAGAAAATATCATCCAAGTTTGGAAAGAAACAAACACAAGATTGATTTAAAGGCACAGATCAACCTATTGACTCCCGCTTCCACCTCTGAATCCTAAGGATAACCTTCCATTTTCTCAGCTTTTTGTTCTTTTTCAGATTTTCAAGTGAAGGAAATGAAACATTGTCTGGTCTCTATTTAAATAATATCTGGACCTCTAAGCTAGGAAATGGATTTTCAAGCTTTTCTGGTTACCTAAGATGTGCTGATAACCTTAGACTCTAGTTCCGTTTACATGACGATACAGTGTATTTAGGAAAAGTTAGCGGTTGTC
Source organism: Anarhynchus alexandrinus (assembly GCA_008711295.1). NCBI lineage: Eukaryota > Metazoa > Chordata > Aves > Charadriiformes > Charadriidae > Anarhynchus > Anarhynchus alexandrinus. The sequence goes on along the minus strand of VUYV01000139.1, from coordinate 836,432 downwards.
TCCTGATGAAAGTATCTTAGATAAAACAGCATTTCCAGTTCTTAGCTCCTGAAACATGAAATAATAATGAATGTAAGGAGTTCACACACACACACATTCCTCAACAACAACAGAAGTAAAATAAAAACAAGTACTGTTACAGGTTCTGATGGGTCCCTGAAGGATCTATATGCTATTATACTTAAGAATGTCAAGGTTCGGGGTCTCTGGTTTCTCCCGTGCTACTGTAGTTTCTCTGAGTGCACAGCCTTGGACAAGAGGACCTGTGCCACCCATCACCACTCCAGCTGGAGTTTTTCAGCCCGCTCGCTGTGGTTTGGACCTCAGGGCACACTGCACAAAGCAGGACCCTTCAGTAAGCCTGATGGGCTTTGAAATATTCTAGCTTTCCTTTGGAAAACAGCGGCATTTGGAAACAAAGTATGATTTAATGCCGGGAGAAAGAAGGAAGTGCTGCAAAAGCGAAGGATTTTGCAATACAGGAAGGAAGTACACATGCATCTTTCTTTTATTCGGGGCTTAGAAAGTCATCCCTTATCTCAATCACTACCAGCTCCAGGGATGAAAATGGGGTTATTGGTCTGTACACAGGCAATCTTGTTCTTACCTTCCTTATGTTTACAAGCTGCCGTGCTTGCTTACCCCAATTCTTTGTCTTTTCCTGTACCTCTGGAAAAGTCTGTGGTTTATCAAATTGTCCCCAAAACAGTGTGTTTTCTTAAATATTCTTCTAGGCAAATGCAGTGTGTTTTGTTCTTGATTAGAAGTGCACAAATATAAGTTACAGTCTTAAAAAAAATTACAGGCATAAATTTTTCCCCCTGTACTCGGCACTGATGAGGCCACACTTTGAATACTGTGTTTAGTTTTGGGCCCCTCACTACAAGAAAGACATCGAGGTGCTGGAGCGTGCCCAGAGAAGGGCAGAAAAGCTGGTGAGGGGTCTAGAGCACAAGTCTTACGGTGAGCAGCTGGGGTTGTTTATCCTGGAGAAAACGAGGCTTAGGGGACACCTTATCACTCTCTACAACTACCTGAAAGCAGGTTGTAGCAAGGTGGGGGTCGATATCTTCTCCCAAGTAACAAGCAATAGGACAAGAAGAAATGGTCTCAAGTTGCACCAGGGGAGGTTTAGATTGAATATTAGGAAAAATTTCTTCACTGAAAGAGTTGTCAAGCATTGGAACAGGCTGCACAGGGAAGCGGTGGAGGTGCCATCCCTGGAGGTATTTAAGACCTGTAGCTGTGGTGTTTAGGGACACGGTTTAGTGGTGGACTTGGCAGTGTTAGGTTAACGGTTGGACTCAATGATCTTCAAGGTCCTTTCCAACCTAAATGATTCTATGATTTTAAATGTTCATACTGCTACTGCTCTGTTTTGGGACCAGTTTGTTTAGGTACCTTAGGCTGTGCAAAGATGAAGTGTAAGCAGTATATTTAAAAGTACAAAGCAGTGATTTATTGGCCAATGAACACAGAAGCTGGCCAGGATTTCACAAGCTGCTAGGCTAGGTGTTCATTAGTGTGTTCTCCACCCAAATAAGATACTCAAAGAGACTTTGCTGGTAAGGAGAGGACCAGTCAGGAGGGGAAGAGGTGGCCTCCACGGCTCCCTGGAAGACAGTTGCTGTCTGCTGCTGAGCTGCCATTGTCCACCATTTCCATCAATACTGACACATCTTTCCATCAATACTGGCACTGACAGCTGGACAAATGCTCATCACCTTCTTCTTCCCTTTAAGATTTTACACCCTGCTGGACCAATATTTTTCTTCTTGAATTTTTGAGCTCCTCATGATCCATGTCTCAAAAATTTTTACTTTAAAGACGTGACAGACTTTGTCACAGCTTTGTCTCAACAACTTTTTCGGCAGCCTGAGCCAAGGCTGTGTAGCCAGGATGTATCAGAGGTGGACCGGGGATGCTTGAAACATCAACAGCTTAAAGTCTCCCTTCAGGTTGTTACAGAGAGGGCTACAGACAGAGGAGGTTGAATTAAGGAGAATCACCATCACAGTTCAAATCTAGATATACCTGTCTTCATCTCTGCCTCTAGGAATAGTAAAAGGTGACTACTATTGATTCAAACCAAGGGAGTACCCATGCCTTTGAACTACATTTTTTGTCATATCAACCAGAATCTTTTCTGATACCTGTGTTTTGATCGATGTATCAACCTCAAATGAGGTTCCATAGCCACTAGTTAACTCATAAGCCGTAAAATTATATGTTTTGATTAAAAAATGATAGCCATCATCATTTGGCTAATGGCAGTCTTCTAATTTCATTCCTGCAGTAGAATAATAATGAGCAATTTACTGCTTTCGAATACACACAGCGATAGCATGGGCATATATTTATTGTACTCATTATCATCTAGGAAACCTAATCAACTCCTCCTATATGAGCAAAGTACAAAAGTTTATAACTCCATAATTACACAACATTGAAACAAATGAGTATGATAGATTTAGGACACAAAGACATCCTTACCTGGCCACATCTGGCCTCATGCCCAGAAAGCCGAGGACAGTGAGTGGTACCAAGGTGTCATTGTGGTCAAAACTTCTCATGCTAAGGAAATAACTTTTTCCTCTTGTCATGGATTTTTCATACAGATCACCTGCCTTCTCTTGTTGCTGAACCTGCACTGCCCTATGTACCTGTTGTCATGCCAAGAAGCAGCAAGATGATCAGCCACCTCCAGTAACATTTTTAGGAAACCCTCTGCTGGTTTCTTCTGATTGCTTTTTGGGGTCTTTTGGATAAAAGTCTTTCGTGTCACTGAGGGGAACTAGCCAAACACAAAATAAAGAGAATGAACAAGTGCTAAAATAGCTGCTTTGGGAAAAGTGAGACTTGGGCTTCCTGTGGTGGGTGGTTCACACAAGGCATGTTTGGGGCTTCCCAGGGCAAAAGACATGCTGAGAAAATGCTGACAGATTTCCACTTCACATACTATGTATCCATACTCCTGAAACACAGCTAGTTCTTCCCGTCTCCCACAGGAAAAAATAGCATTAATTTAGAATGAGTGATCAGGGGACCAGAGATGCAGCCTGAAAGAAGTATCATGTCAAACTGACAGAGAAAACGAATCACTGAGTATAAGGTTAGAGGAATGTAAAGAATGTTATACTTTCTTTTCTGATTTCTTGTATAGTATTATCCTAAAATTTTACCAGAGTATTTCTGCATTAAATCAAATAATTTGTGTATGAAAATCTTCCCTCGTAAGTACAGACTAGGTAAGGTCTTCAACTCTGTATCCTTTTCTGTGACTCATATTTTTTGTCAGATTTATTGTCCATTGGCCCTTGAGGGGAACAATTTGAGGCCTTTGAATAGTACTTTAATTTTGAGAAACTGTAGGATTGCTTTCAAGTCCTGAACGATTACTCATGCTACCCATTAGATACCAGTAAAGGCAAAAATAACTGTATTAGTGTTGAGTCATAGTCTTTGACTTCAAGAATGATTGCCTGGTAAGTCTACATCCTTAAGCTTTGTCCTGGAACAAGAAGCCTTGTTGAGATGGAAACATTTTGCACCACGTCTCCAGATCAGCCAATGCTTTAGTGATTCTAACTATGTGCAATATTTATGGATTTGTCAAGAATTCAGAATGTTTCTTTTACGTGAAAAAATGTCGCACAAACACAAAAAGAAGCTTTTACTGAAATGAAGGTAGAAAAGAATCTATAATCTCTCAGTTAACAAAACAAGAGGGATGAAGTCTAGGGAATGCCACATACCCTTTGCTTTGTTCACACAGAGACTAAAGGCCATGATTTACCCTACTCAGTTTCTGTGCCAGTTTAATTTGAACTGAAGGATCATAAAAATATGCTGATAATCAGAAATTTTGGAAAGAATCCAATCTGGCAAAATATAATCTCCAAACAATTTAACTCCAGTACCACTCTGTTGATTCCATTAAGTTACGTCTGATTTACCCTTAACATAAAGCATAGGATAATTGATGTCTTCTGTTAAATGGGATGTTTTATTTTTAATGAAGAGAGGTTGCTTGCTGCTTGAGGATTACAACTAGATTTATCCCCCATGCTATTCCACTGATGTCAGCAGATAAAACCGGGTAGAGTATGACCATCCTATACCTTTGTAAAACTGAATTTATTTTTAAAAAGTGAAGCTAATAGCAGGCCTATTGCACCACTTCTATTTTAATGAATTATATTTCCCCCCCTCATATTTTGTACATTGCTTATCTTCTTTAATTGTATATTTTGGTGTTAGATATATTTTTTATATGACAGGTATCACAAACCATCTCTCTATGGAGGGTCCTGTAGACTGCTTGGACATTGAGAAAAGCTACTAACACAAATATTGAACAGAGCCAAAGACGGTGTTAGGTAATGGGGAAAATTAGTGTTCAAATGTTCCTCCCCATTCCTGCTTAAGTGTATCGACCCTGTTGTGTTTGTTTCTGTTCATCTCTTGCCATTTCTCCTGAGATGCCACAAGCAGTCACAGACATATGGAGTGTGTGAGAAACCATCTATACTAGGAAGAAGCATCAGTAGCATTTTCTTCATCATCTAAAGATAATTTAGAGCTGGTTTGTTCAGATAAGAAAGGGTAAAGGACCTAATGCACGACTGTGATATTCACTGCATTTTGTATTTTAATTGTCAAGAGGCCTGGGACATGTTTGATGTGGAATAAAGACTGAGGAAAATAAACAAACAAACAAAAAAAAACCCACCCCAAAAAAACAGCAAAGTGTTGAGAGGGTTTTTATTATTTTCAGGGTAGCATAGCTTTTTCTGTTAAGAAGATTGGCCTCATGCCACCAGACCTGACTATTCATGGGATGTGTATTTAAATGGAAGGAAGAACTCAGCACCAAAGTACCACACTGCCAAGCCACCAAAACTTTTGAACCTTCTTACAAGACTGAAGAAGAACAGAACAGTGTACAAACATGCCTGTGAGCTTTACATTGCCACAGTGTAACCACAGTGTATGTAGCTACATATTTGTAATGATTGCTTTGGTACCATACCTATAAATCCTCACAAATCCATCTGTGCAGGAGCAAAGGCCACTCGTGAAGCAGAATTTTATATTATGTTACAGAAAATTCATCTTATATTGTCATAGAAGTTTCAGATTTGTTCTCAGTTTTGCTTTTTTTCCCTTAAATTGAGTTTAAATTGAAAACTACTGTGTTGTCTATCTGTAAGAAATATAACAGCACCTGAGTTACTGCTGGGCTATAACCAGCGTAACCAAGAGCATAGATTGTTCACTGGCTATAATTTACATATTTCAATTAACAGTCAAAATGCCAAACTTCAGTTAGGACTCTGGCAAGATCTCACCGTCTTAAAGCATTAAGTCATTAAGTGATAAGGACTTTCTTCAGAATCAAAGAGAGGCACAGAAAAACTTGATTTCCTGAAAAACTGTGCATTGACTCCTCTGATGCCTAACATGGTCCACACCACAGTAGCAAAAGCTGGCCTCTCTCACTGATATGTCTGTCAGAAAAAAGAATATATAATCAAAATTCCACTGTTAACAAAGTTTCTTTTGTTGGAGGAAAAAAAACCCCAACTTTTTGCCTAAATTTAAGGTGTTGATCTGTTTGGTGTAATCCTATACTTACCTGTCGTCTTGTCCTATCCCATAATTTTCTCCCTAATCTGTTGTTTCAGAGAGAAAGAGAATCAGATACTGATATCCCTTTCCTGCAGATATCATTATTAAGTAAGATGTTTGTCTCATTTCCTCATTTCTAAAAGATGCCAAATTTCATATAGCTGTGTGGGGAGCTCCAAGGCCTCTTTATCTATGCAAGAAATGCCCATGACATTGGAGAAACCATCCCTGTTACCAAATTATAACACAGAAAATCATCTGTGTTTCCCATTAAAGCTGTCACCGGAGAAGATGAAGAAACATAAATGAACTATCAGGAGGTCATGACAGGATTGCCTTCCTGAAAGAAAGCCTTGTGTGACAACATGAGCATTTTTGTTCAGCTCAGGAGAGCTCTTCTGAAGTGATTATCTCCACTTGGTTCACATGGCAAACTAGCCTTGAATTGTGTGAACTCAATTTCTTTAGATAAAGCTAAGCCAGAAGTGTTGCTCTACAAGCAAACCTAAAATTTCCTGCTACTTATAGGTATTCAGTATGTGGGATGAGATTAGAAACACTCCAAAATACAAAAAGTGTATAGTATCGCTATCCTATTGGATTATTTGTTTATTTATTTTACTAGAAGAGGTGGTGGGAATCTCCATCCTTAGAGATACTTAAAACAATCATACAAGTTACTTAGCAACCTGACCTATATGGACCTACTTTGAGCAGGATGCTAGACTAGGTGAACTCCAGAGGCCACATCAAATCTAAATAATCCTGTGATTCTTTATTTTGTCCTACAGATTAATTTCTATTGGTCTGTTCTGCTTGTCAGTGTAGACATAGCCCTTGTAGTCTTCAAGGACTTCACTGTTTGCTGGCAGAAGCTATGTACTTCATCACAAGAATGATGGTGTATAAATTATAGGTATAGCAAAAATTTTTGATACAGCAAATTATCAAGGTGTAGTAAATGTCAGAACTGACAAAAGACAGAAGTTTGAGAAGGTGAAAGAGGAGAGTGTCAAAGGAATCATAAGGGACAGCAGTATGTTCCAGTAAACTTTTTATGAAATTAGCATCCAAATTTTTCCAGACTTATCCCAGAATGGAGTGAATCAAAATTTTCAAAGTCTGTCTTTTCTTGCCTTAAACCTTAGTAGATCAGTTTGTAAAATACTCTTCAGTGTTTACCCATATCTGTCATGATTATGGATTCAAAATCTACCTTTAGAACAGTGAATAGTATCTTGTTTAGTGAATTTTAAAAATGTATATTTTTAATCACAACAAATTCAACATGCTCGAAGCTGTTCATTCATTTATTTTATTGTGCCTTCACTGAATGCAGTACACTTGATGTCCTGTGACTACACATTCATCTCACATACATATAAATATATTTATTTGAGAAGCAGCTATTTTGTTATCAATTTGAGACATAAAGAACAATCCTTGTCAGGAGCAGCTGAGGGAGCTGGGGTTGTTTATCCTGGAGAAAAGGAGGCTTAGGGGACACCTTATCACTCTCTACAACTACCTGAAAGCAGGTTGTAGCAAGGTGGAGGTCAGTCTCTTCTCCCAAGTAACAAGCAATAGGACAAGAGGAAACGGCCTCAAGTTGCACCAGGGGAGGTTTAGATTGAATATTAGGAAAAATTTCTTCACCGAAAGAGTGAAGAAAGAGTTGTCAAGCATTGGAACAGGCTGTGCAGGGAAGTGGTGGAGTCACCATCCCTGGAGGTATTTAAAAGACCTGTAGCTGTGGTGTTTAGGGACATGGTTTAGTGGTGGACTTGGCAGTGTTAAGTTAATGGTTGAACTCAATGATCTTAAAGGTCCTTTCCAACCTAAATGATCCTATGATTCTCTATTCCTGCATTTGACTGAGAGGTTTTGAACACATCATTGACATAATGATGCCAAATGTTGCTGGGAATCTTAAAGAAAATAAACAATATTTTATCATAAGTATTCACGTATTTCATTGATTATTTCTTCAGAGTATTCAAAATTTTTGAGGTATGGAAATGTAATACCTTCTGTCCTGAGGAATTTGAAGTTATTCAAAACCAAATTTGATAATCATTTGATTAGGAAATTTATAGTTATTTCAACATATTAATCTCAAGTAACTCTGACTGTAATATTAAAGTTAAATTAAGATAAATTAAACATGAGAGCAGGTTAATGAATCTTTGGTGTGCAATTGTGAAATTTGACAAAAGATCCAACTAGCCAATAATGTCTATACTGGACTCTCATGTTACAAAGATGTTTAGCTGTAGTCTCTTCTATCCACTAGATTCAGCCCAGCTACTCATTACACAAATATTCACACAGGGAGACTGAGCTTCAGACACCCAAATTTACAGGAAAATAATTGAGGGCAAGGAAAATATCACCAGCCAGTTTCCATGAGGAAAGTGGTATTTAATATGATTTCGTTGTTCTGCTCGTTATTTTTCAGCTGAAAAGATTGCTGTTCATTTTGAAGTCACTAACATAGTTTTCTTTGTGAGAGCCTTTTCTTTGTAAAAATTACCTTTGTAAAATCTTCAAAATGTGAGCCAAGTCTGTTCATAACATCCAGTCAGTACGTATTTAAATTAGAAGGGAGTTCATATGCTCCCTTTTCTCCTGTAATGCAAGAAAAGTTCCTTGCTGCAATTCATATCCATCTCATCTCTGCAGCAGATGTGATTTATATAGATTACAAATACAAACCTCAGATAAGCAAAAAAATATAAAAGCCGTTATGGCTCTAATGAAATCCCACAGTCCTGAGAGAAGTGACTTATAATATTGGATGATCTGTAGGTTTATTGCATATGCAGTCGGGGTTTTTTGTTCTCGTTTTACATTTTTTTCCGTATCATTCTTCTCCAACAGTGAATGTGAACACAGCAGAGAATCTACAACACTACTGAAAGGATACCTTAACCACAAAGGCATTGGCAGGGTCAGACTATGCAACTACACAGACCAAAGCAATGCCTCGTGTTTGGAAAAAAAATTGCAATGGGTAACTCCCATTTACAAGAGTTTCCAAGCACCAGCAAAAGACGTATGAGTTACACAAAGAGGACAGAAAGACGAGCTCTAGCTCAGAGGAATTGGTTATCTGAACAAGAAAAAAATGCTGTGGAAACATCTTTGGTGACCAGCTGTATGGGTGTGTTTGTGCTCAAACAGACTACCAGGTCACTGCTGTTCAAATTCTTGCCAAGAGTTTTAGAAACTGAAAGAATTGAGGAAGCTCTGGTCTTGTGTTATCACAACAGTAAGTACAAAATCAAACTTTCAATGGATATTTCCAAGGAGGTCCCTAGCGCAAAAAGAATAAATGCATTTCCCGCCGTGCAGCAACAGATGCCTACTACAGAGACCTGCAACCTGTGAATATGAGTGGCAAAAGTGAAAGAAGGCTCAGACACACTAAGTTTACTTCTGAAAAAAACCCTCCCCTACATTTGCAATATCAAAATGTTGTCTTTTGGTTTAACACATATTGGAAGAATGTTTAAAACAAATACAGTCACAGCCTGGGGCAAGGAGAGTTGCAAAGGGCAAGGCCGCCTTTTCCTCACATTCAAAAGCACAGTTAGGAAAGGAAGAACAGCCAAAGTGACTGGCTTTCCCTTTCTCTTAATGGCTTTATTGAACAGACAGAAAACACATTTTTCACACACAACAGCACAAAGAGCTGCTCGGTAATACTTGGATTTTAGCTGTTACTGTGAATGGGGTGACTACATAAAGCAGCAGCATTTGAAAAATATTTGCTGCCTGATTTTTCATTCTTCATATAAATATTGCCTGAGCAATTTTTATTTCAACACTTATTTACTGTAACTTCTATTTTCATCATAACTTCATGAAGTGCTCAAAGTTCACTAAACACACCAACCTTTTTCCCCATATCAACCAAAAATTAATAAAAACATGCCAAAGGCAACTGCTTTTTAAATTCCATGCAGTTTCTCATTACCATTCCCCTTCTCGTCTCCTCCTTCACTCGGATGCTTGGATCAGAGACTTGCTCCAAGGCTTACTTCGTAGGTAACAGACACTTGTTCATTTTAATGACTGTCACTCTCTCAACATGAATACATGAAAAGCTTTACTCTTTTATTCAAATAATAGTCCAAGCATTATGAAAATAAGTCTTGTGTAAAGTATTTCACACTGGGCATGTAATGGACTTGAGAATAGCAATTGTTTTCAGCCCTGCCCGCAATTTCTGCTGGCTGTCTATTGGAAAATGTACTGATCGGGGAGCACATGGTCATCTAATGAAAAGGTGAAGATGAAAATCCAAAAACGCTAGGTATGAATCAGGCCAAACCCAACATTTTTTGACATTTCTCATAAAACTGGAGCTTCTTGGGCCTGTAGCAAAATCAGCGCTTCAGTGAAATCAACAACCCTGTCAGTTCTACTTTGAGTAGCTTTTCCAGATTCTCAGGGCTGTGGGGACATCCCAACTTTCATAGTCTCTCGTCTGTGACAGACCCTCCTGGCTCAGTTATAAAGACCCAGAGCTTCAGTTTTGCCTCATCAGGTAGCATCTCATCAAAGATCAAATTTAGACTAGCATTACATTCACAGTGCATCTATCGCCCTCTCAGTGTTTTCAATTTCTGTTTGTCTTAGCCTGTATTTGTATTTCACACAATCATAGAATGGCTTGGGTTGAAAGGGACCTGAAAAATCATCTAGTTCCACCCCCCCCGCCATGGCCAGGGACACCTTTCACTAGACCAGGTTACTCAAAGGCCCATCCAGCCTGGCCTTGAACACTTCCAGGGATGGGGCATCCACAGTTTCCCTGGGCAACCTGTTCCAGTGCCTCCCACCCTCATAGTAAAGAATTTATTCCTAGTATCTAATCTAAATTTACCCTCTTTTAGTTTAAAGCCATTACCCCTCATCCTATCACTACATGCCCTTGCAAAATGTCCCTCTCCAGCTTTCCTGTAGGCTCCCTTTAGGTACTGAAGGCTGCTGTAAGTTCTCCCCAGAGCCTTCTCTTCTCCAGGCTGAACAACCCCAACTCTCTCATCCTGTCTTCATAGGAGAGGTGCTCCAGCCCTCAGATCATCTTTGTGGCCCTCCCCTGGACTCACTCCAGCAGGTCCATGTCCTTCTTATGTTCGGGGCTCCAGATGGGGTCCAGTACTCCAGGTGGGGTCTCACCAGAGTAGAGTAGAAGTGCAGAATCACCTCCCTGGACCTGCTGGCCACACTTCTTTTGATACAGCTCAGGATACAGTTGGCCTTCTGGGCTGCAAGCACACATTGCCAGGTCATGTTGAGCTTCTCATCCACCAACACCCCCATCAGGAGGTAGAATTAAAGAAAGAAAAGACTTAGTTTTAATGTTCAGCACTGCATAGGATACATAGTGACACTAAACGTTAGCTTAACAGCGCCAAGCACATGTAAAATGCCACTGAATATTCTTGTTCTAGTATTACAGGATATTGTTATGCTAGCAATGACCTTTCATGGATTAGTATCAAATTAGTGTAGTGTTCTGGGAGCTGAGTCACTGTTCAAGATTTGGGATCTAATAGCAAAAAGATGGAAGTCAAATAACCCTGAGTTTCTGTCCTGCATTAACTGCAAGAAGACAAATGTGCTCCCCATTTTCATCCAAAAAATATTGCAGGGAGAACTATCTGACAGTTTCACTTACCATAGCTACGATCAGGGAACTAGCCATGAGTTCGGTATTTTTTGATGTTACAAAAGTGGATTTTGACATATCCCTTGGCTTGGTTTTGCACGCTGAGATCTGCCCTAAGGCTTCCGTCATCGCAGTGCCAGTGCCAGTGATCCGTGCCAGGTTCCCACTGCCAGACCCAAAACCCATGTCTGAACAGCGAGTCCCCACCTTGTCCTCAGCAGGGCACACAGACCTGGCTTACACCCTCCCTTGGGGCTTGGCTTTCTTGGCAACTCAGGAGCAATAACAAAAAGACACAGCCAAAAATTCATAGCTGTCCTAGGGATTCTCCTCAAGGTCTCTTCTTTCCCCGACTGCTTTCTTCACTTTGCCTACAGAGCTACTGAATTTTTGATTCTCCCTCACAAGACAGTTAGCAAGCAATATTTGAGGCAGTCCACTGGAAAAAAAGCCCCAACTATTTCATAAAGGATTTATGAATTAAAGGATTTAACACCCCTGCCGATATATTGGGAACAAAAGCAAAGGAAGTGGAATAGCTGGTCTGTATTTTGCCCAGTTTATAATCAAATCAGTTATCAAGTGAGATTTTAAGAGCATCTAAAACAAGAGGTATAGAGGATGTGTAGATACAATTTTACTTTCTCATCCTGCTCTGCAAATCTACAGGCTTCTCTATGCTCTGGACAAAGGAACTTGGCAACTGAACCTGCTTTTCAACATGGTATCAGGGTACCTCAAAGCATTCATCCCACCAGAAGACAAAATAGGTAAGTCTTCCTCCCATCACTTTTAAATGCACTTTGTATTTTTGATTTCCTTCTTTTCTATAAATACTGAAAATATTCTCTTACCTTCTTGAGACACAAATGATGGTTCATCCATCTTCCATTATGAAGCTTTCTCCCAAAGCCACTTAATTCCAGCCAGCTTCTGACCAAATATAAAATTGAAAATATACCAGGTCTAAAACAGAAGTGCCAGCAATCTTAACTACCACATGTGCCCCACTGCTCAATCTCTAGCTGCAAAATGTACCCTTTCCCTCAATAACCAGTTTTTAGATGCCACCATAACATGGAAACTCTCTATACGTTCTTTTTATCGAAGAAGTTAGTTAACATAACACTCACTGCACTCAGCTGGCTGGAAGAGGAAAATCTTTCAAACAAGCGACCACACGTGCTATGGAGGACACCTTCCAAACTGCCACTGCAGCCAGGATCACACCACCAAATCTTGCAAATATGGCCATAAAAATGTGGCTTTGCATGCAGAGTGGGTCAAGCATTGACCTGAGCAGGAATGTTGTGGCTTTATTAGCAGAAATTCTCTTTTCAGCACCCACTGCACATCCTTCAGCTTCATTGTAAACAACCCTGAATGGCAAGTTTAAGCTCATTACTACTTTCATTCTGTGTTCCTTATAGTTCAGGTGCAAATATTATCAAGAAATATAATGCATAACCCTGTCTTTGCCATATCATTACAGTTGTTTCTCTCAGCCTCAGCTCCAGTCCTAATACTTTATATTTCTCTTTTCAGGGTACTTCCAAAGGCCTAGAGCCAGCCAGCAGAGAGGAGACATAAAGTACGAAGCAAATTACAGGCCATTTTAATCTGGTCTCTCTGATGGCTAAAATATAATCCCTACAGAACTGACATCATTGTTTGATGCCGTAGAACCATCCCTTTATTCACACTGATCTTTCATTGTTTATTTTCTGTGAGTTTCGGAAGTTTGTATTGTGTGTACCTGGATAAAAGTATCAAGCTGCTTGTACGCATTACTAGATTCCCTGCTGGAAGATCTTGTAGCTGGCATGTTTGGCAGGCACTTATTGAAATTTCTCTCCGTTAACCCTCCTAAATAGACTTCATTAACCTGGTAGACATAATACATAAGAGCCTATCTTTTTTAAATCCGTTCCATTATTATTTCAACCCACTTGTTATGCCACCTCATCCCACCCCAAACAGCTGATGCGTCTCTGACACAAACTGTGCTCTGAGGCACTTGTCCCACTGTGCTCTGCTTCCATCTCCCCGGCTGCACCTCTGCTTCTCAGCAGTGAGGCCAGGCAGGACGCTATGTCTCCCAGAGAACAGCCCCATCCTGCAGATGGTGACGGGCCTCCCTGGCAGTGCAACGCCACGGGAGTAGAGAAGGGGATCACAAGGCGATGCGGAGAGAGGGTGTTGCTCTTTCTTCAAGCCTGCAAAAGAAATAACTCCATATCTGGAAATTACACCCAAGGAAGGGCAGGAAATAAGGTGAGAGTCTCTCAGCAACCTCACCGCGCAGCATCAGCGGAACGTGCAAAGCAGGGTGTGGGGTTTCCCAAGGCTGAACCGGAGGAGAGCTGTTAGAACCGATCTGGCAAGGATGGAATACAGGCATTGCTTGCTGGAGGAGCTTAGAAAGAGACGTGAAGTGGGCAGTCGTGTGCACGCCTGGAGGCTGGCAGGGTGCACAATTGGAAATCAGATTGCTTATGTTGCCTTCTAACCTACCCTTTTAATATTTCTTGCCTAGAACTTAATTTCCCCTTTTTCCTTCCTGATTTCCATTTTTCCCACTTCTCTGGTCTTGACCCTTTGTTTACTAGGTTTCTATTCATTTTTGATGTTGGAAAAATACTGTGTAATCTCTCTCAGACTTTCTTTTCAGCATTTCTCATCTGCCTTGCAGTCACAATAGAGAAGACCTCAGCCTTTGCTTTTTCAAGGTAGCGTTTGTTAATGATATTTTTCTTAAAAACACACCATTCGGTAATGTAGAAATGCAAGCATTTCAAACCTGAAAAGACAAGTAAAACAAATATATGGGCACTGAAATTCTCAATCACTTCTTGCATTTTAATGTTTCATGACCTGCAATATCAGTCACGGTATTTTTCAAAGCTATGTGTAATGAAGGTGACCTTTTCACTTCTCAGGAAAAATCCTAAATAATTAATTATCTGTCTGATACTAACGTCAATAAACATAGTCATCATTTCTTGAGCTTTCTGACAGCAGTAGGGAAAAAGCAGCACATTTAAGTCTCATGAACTTCATTTGCTGAAACTGGCCTTCTTTGGATTTACAGTGCTATCTTGTGGCCAGTGCAGGCATCTACAATACAATAATATTCTGCTACCCTAAGAACATCCTGAGTCTTTTTGGCCGCTATGGTCATTCTCCAATTGCTACAAAATGCCACAGACACCAAAATCTTCCAAAACAGATGTTTTAGAGACCTGTGTTCTGGTTTTGGTTTTGTTGTTGTTTTTTTTTTTACTAGCCAAGTTACCTAAGTTGTCCTTTTATCAAAAGCACCCTCCAAATACTTAACTATTTGAAAATAATGTGGGGAAAAAAAGTTTGCTCCTGTGGTTGGAAGAATAATTTCATATGACCTTTTTATTTAATCAATGTTAGTTGTTAGCATGGATTTTTTAAGCCTGTCATTCATAAGTTTTTAGATATATCACCAAGTCTCCTCGAGAACTGCAGGCTCAGTGTTAAAAAACAAATGCACTGAGGAAAATGCTTTATCCTGCCTGTGTGTGCTCAGCCCAAATCCGCCTCCATGCTCCTCCATTTCAAATGGGCATCGAGTAAGGTTTATAGACCCACGTTTCCTCGTGCGATAAGGTGGGATATGGGAGTGCACATGAGGCAGCCACGACAGGGCGGTAGGCAGGCCGGTGTCACAGAGCCACACTCTGGTGACACTCATGTCCTCATGACGGGGCACAGCAGGGTTGGGGTCCATCCTGTAGCAGAGCCTGCCCTTGTCCCCCTCACAGCTCCCTCCAACCCTTCACAGTGCTCCCCTTTCTCCACTCTAACGAGCAGGAGCTACCCAATCAGCTGTCTAATTAATCTCAGACGCAGAGAAAGGTGGGCAAAAAACTGCCAATAAGCCCAAGAACACACCAACATCAAATGAATTGGTGGGAAATACCTTCTCTGTTCCTCTGCGTGGGGTTAGTAGATTCAGGAATAAAATGCCTAAGTCTTCAGGAGGGTGGTATCTCACCCAAAGTCTTTGCTTCTGTCTAATTAAACATACACCATAAAATCTCCCACATTTATATGATCCTAGCAAGGATGCCTCAAGTTCTCACAATCTTCTAAATTCATTGATTCACAGGCATTCATGGGAAGAAACAAAATAAGGTTGGCAATTTTCAATTATGCTTTTGACCAGTAAAAACATTTAACTGCAAAGACATGACTTAAGAAGAATCTCTCAATTAAGCGAGAAATTTTTTCTGTTTACCAGATTCAACCTCATCCATAAGCAGTTAGTAAAAACATAAGCAAGGAAGGAATGAAGGAAGCCCAGATCGAAAGGCAGAAAAAAAATTGAACTGAAAACCTAGTTATTATTAACTAGTATCTATCACTGATTTGGGCATTTTGCTTTACAAAGAATATCCAATTTTATTTCACTGGTTTTACTAGTAGCGTAAAAATAGCTGCTCAAAGGAAACGTAAGATGTAATATATCAAGTGTAATATTTAAGCCTGCTTCATATACAGTTTTCAAAGAGAAAAATTCAGGATAAGAACCCTTTTTCTCTTCCTGTTGTTGTACTCTTCCTGCTAAATTTGGATTGCCCTTCAAATATTTCAGAGTTTGTAAATAACCTTGACATTCTTTCTCTGTCTTACTGCATAAGTAATTTTAGCATCACTGTTGGACAGTTGGTGAATAATTGCCTTGGAAAATAAAGAAATAAATAGAAAACTAACCTGTAAGAAGATTTTCATTTTTACAGACAATAGTCAAATTACTAAATGTAAACCAGAGAATGAGACTTCCTTGAGATTCTTCCTTGAGATTATTATCTCTTTGGAGTACCAAACTTCTGCTTTTAAAGGGCATATATATTTATTTCAAACACACTGCAACCTTCTATCAGCTTGCATAAGTAAAAAAGATTCTACAGAGTGTTAAATGAAGAACATAAAAATATTTCTTTAATGACTTACTGGTTACCATTTTATAGCATCATTAAAATATTTCCTGTCATATTACGTGCTAAGTATGCTCACATGTACTAGTTCACTTTAGAGATCTTTGAATTTGCTCAAATTTGAAGACCTAATCCTTAGCTCCGAATATGGAACTATTCACATAGACACCAGCAAGTGGATGGATGAAGCAATTTAATTTTTAATTTTTTTTTCATAATCCCCTTAAATTATTCTTCATGCTTCTGGCAAACCACAATTCCTTTTTATCCCAAAGAAACAAGGCTTATGCAATCAACCTTTATATATGCATAGCATATGTGAGTTTGCACAACTTGTAATTTTTGCTTACAGTATACACTATTAAATTTGACAGATAGAACAAGTGCTAATGTGCTGAGTTTTTAAAATTTAAAGAAAAAGTAAAGGCAGCCAGTTGCAGGAGGACAGCTTTCATATTACTTTCACTGAGAGAATGTAGTCTGATCTCAGTGCTCAAAAAAGGTCCAGAAATCCATTGCCAAGAGGGATGTTAGGAACTCTCTAGCCAGGGATATGCTGTAGTTGGAACTCACTGCTTATTTGACACCAGCAAACGAAGCAAAGGAAGCAAGTCTAAAAACCAGCCTTCACCACTTCTGCTTTCCATTGTGCTCCTTGTTTTTCCATGAAGACATTATAGTGATAAGCTACTGATGACATTGAAACACCTCTGTTATCTTATAGTTTCTTTTATTTTGATTTTGTTTAAATTTTAAATACATTTTAAGTTATACATAAAATTAAAATGATGAGTGTCTGTTATTCTACCATCTCCAAACAGAAAAACC